>CM066338.1:24679558-24779558 GCA_033807585.1 Hydrophis major
CCTCGCATAGAAAGCCCTGTGAAAATAAGAGCCGTGGCGAAGTTGTAGTTACAAACAGGAAGTCCTCTAACCTCATATAATTGAATCAGCAATCAATTACTTTCTGGCAAGAGCTGTGATCTATAACTTTGTCTGACTAAGAGGAAGGCAGAGAAGCTCTTCTTTCGAGGAAAGTAGCAAGGGGATGGCAATGAACTGCAGAGAAGCCGAGCTGCAAAAATGGGGCGGTTGAAGAATATTTTTGCGGTAGCCCTTTGACCTTTTCTCTTATGAGTCCTGTAAAGCTTAGAGTGTTTACAAAGGAATGAGATTTTAAAAAATGAAAGCTTTCTTGTTGCAACATGCTGCAAAGACTGCCGGTCTGCGCCAGGTCTGAAATGCTTGTGTCAGTCTGCTCCCTAGCGTTAAGACTGGGATGCAGCAGCTCAGTTGGGTTAAAATAAACTTTGTACACAGCTGAGGATAGAAAAAGTCAGAGAGAAGGTTGGGCAACATAATTTCTCATCTCACCCAATGTATATTTTTACAATTCATGAATCCAGAATCATCTTTTACTGAATTAACCCAGCCACATTTCAGCCTATGAAATCAATTCGCAGCAAATAATACTCAATGCCTATGGAGATTCTCAATCCTCCAGATCATGGCTGTCCCAAAGGTGCTGTTTTTTTCAAGAGGCAACTGGACTTTCTTGGTTTTTCTTTGAAGATGTTTTGCTTCTCATCCAAGAAGCTTCTTCAGTTCTGGTGGGAAAGTTTTGGATGAGAAGCAAAATGTCTTCAAAGGAAAAACAAAGAGGAGGTCCTGCTGCCTCTTGAAAAAAAATACCTTTGGGAGCACTGAATATTGTTCCAATAGTTGGGGGGGCTCTGACAAAGGTGAAAGGGTAGGGGGCTGTTTCAAACTATTTTCCAAAGCACCAAAAGGCAAGATGAGAAACAGTGGATGGAAACTAAGCTAGGAGAGAAGCAACCTAGAATGAAGGAGAAGTTTTTTAATGGGGAGAGCAATCAACTTCAATTCTGGAGCCAAGCGGACATCCGGTTCCCCCACCACAGTGTCTCCTTCTAGCACGGCGTCCTTTTTCCTTTTACCAAATGGCGACAGGGAGCCACAGAAGAGGGATAAAAGAGTTACATGCAGCTCTAGAGCCATGAGTTGCCAACCGCTGGCCTAGGGAGGAGGCCCATTCTGAATCTGGTATACCAGTAAAAGAAGAAAAAAAAGATGTTCATGGAAAAATAATGCAGAATGTTATCATCTCTATCCTCCTATGTAAGCTCAGCTTTGAAGTAGTTAATTTTTAGTTATATTTTAGTTATATTTAGTTATATTCATCAGTCATATTCATTTTATAAATTTGAATCCAGGCTTTCTTTAAAAAAAAAAAAAAAGCAAAAAAAAAACCCATGTAGGACTTCTCATTAATTTTCTCTGCATGTGTACAATGATTATTAAAAGGCTACTAATTATTACAAACATAACTTCACCAAAAGTTAGCCGAATTGCAGATGAATTTTCCATTCCATTAAATGTTGGCATAGCAATCACAGGAACAGGAAATAAACAGCCTGGAGATTTTATGCCTCTGATTTACAATTCCAAATCGCTGTTGTATTTTATTTTTTTTTATTTTTTTAGCAAATCTGAACTTTGGATTAGTGCCACAGTAAAAAGTAGAAGTAATCCATTAGTACAATATTAAAATTACATTTTAATATCAAGTACCTGAGACCAAAAAAAAAACCTATTAACCCTCAAGCCAATGACTATTCATTAGCTAAGTCAATTTTGAATCCCATCAGGGTTCACATTGTACAAATTCACACTGAAATTGATTTACTAAACCAGGGGCTTTGATGGTTCTGAAATTAAAAGGAGTAAAGAAAGGATGCTACTAATTGAAGAACATAATTTGATTGCCTGTACAGGGTGTGGAACCTAATGACGATGGGATGGCAGTTTTAATTAAAGATAGTGGGCAGATTCACAAGAGTGTAACACTCAACATTGAAAATGCATTTGTATGATGGCCACTTCTCTGGAATCTGTTCCTTCCAAAGCTGAAATACACTGTTGATAAGATGAAAACAGTGTGGATCAGTGGTCCCCAAATCTAGGAATTAGGATTACAGGTTGCACTGGGTGGGATTAGAGTCCTGAAAGATCAGGTTCACGGTATATGTGAAAGAATGTACTAAGGAGGTAGATTCTCAGAAGAGAGAAGGTGCATTCCAGAGAGGTAAGGGACAACTCAGTCTGGATGTTACATGTGAGAGAAAGAGGCTGAAGACAGCTCCTCCTTAATATTTTACAGAATAGGTTTTAAATGCAGATTGTAGTCTGGCAGGATGCCATCTGTAGATGTGAAAACAATAAAGAACTCTGCTTGGAAGAATTACAAAATTTCAATATTTAGTTTTGGGCATGACAGTAGATGCTCTTAAATCCATGGTTGTCTTTGGACACACCAAGAAAGCTTCCCTGAAGAAGCACAATTGAATGTAACAACTCTCTTTTGTTCTCCCATGTGAATTATCATTCTCTTCTATATCAGAATATTTCCCACTCCTTTCTTATTGAGGAGAACAATGGTCAGTCAGCTGCTCCACAACCCAACCGATCACAAATGATAGCTGGATCCTATTTTTGCTTGAGAGAGACCTGGTAATAGCCAACAGGCAATTTGATGGATCAGAATGATTTCTGGGTCACAGATCTCTCTAGAAAACCCCCGTAACGAGGTTGAGAAAGATTTTGCAAGAGAGATGTAAGAATGAATACGAAGGAGAAACTGCATTCTTGAACTTGATCGATGGCTGACCTCTGCATTTTATTCCTGAAAACAAAACAAAAAGCAAAAAACTTGCATATATTTAGTCTCATACAACTTCAATGTACCGAACTGGGGTTATTTTTTTCCCCACCTCCCCTCTTTGTCAGTGATTTGGAGGTGCTTGGCATTCAGAAAGATTTGTTATGTAAATGATCTCATTGTATGCCTCCATATTTTAACATCAAATGGTATGATTGACTACAGAATTCAAGCTGTCTACAGGTTGGGGTGGATCAATTATCATCTGAATTATCACACTGCCACACAAGAATAGCATAGCTGTGGAGTGTGTCATACTTTTATCTCTATGCATTTCAATGAAGTTAGGCTGGTACATAAAAAGGTTATCACCTAGGAAACATATTTTCCTAAGCAGAAGTTAAACATGCAAGCGAGATCTGCATAGATATTCAATTTAGCCAGTCAACCCGAACCTATTAATATTTTAACAAAATCCAGTGAGGATAATTTTTTTCTTCTTTGATCCCATTTCATTCAGCCGGTCTGGGAAAAGGGAAGAAAAAAACACAAAATAGTCAAGCATACAGAATGAGGTTATGTATTAAGTGGGCTATTTAATGTTTCTGGCATTTCACAGCCCTAAGGGAAGTGTGGATGGATTTAACAATCAAGATCGGTGTTTCTCTGGGACCCACAAAGTTCGAGGAACATAAAATAATCTATACTTCCAGCTTGACAAATTGTAGCTGACATTCTGCTTCATCTTGCCAGGACTCTTTAGATCAACGTTAATCATCTGTTACAGGGCGTAAGAAGAAAAGTAAATCACACTTAGTTGTTAAAGTGAGATGGGAGGTATTCGGCAGAGGTTTTAATCAATAATGCCCAGGATAATAACCAGCAGCTATTGTTCAAGTCCTCAGATATTAAAAAGGGAAAGAGATACAGATACAAAACAATCAGATGAAGTTGAATGGAAATTTCAGGGAGTGGAAAAGACCAAAGCTGGAATACTGCATTCAGTTTTGGTCACCACATTACAAAAAAAATACTCTGAGACTCTGAAAAGTGTGCAGTGCGTAACTGCAATCCAAAATAAGTTGCAAATTCTTGGTTTACAGCCTTAGATGAAAAGTACCACGGGTAGAGAAAGGGATAACAGAGAGATAGAATCAAGATCATGTAACATTCTAGTACTGTTTTACAAATCCTTAGTAAGACTACATCTGCATCCAGTTCTGGCCACCACAATACAAAAAAGATGTTAAGACTCTGAAAAGAGTGCAACTAAGATGATTAAAGGCCTGGAGAATAAAACATATAAAGAACAGTTTCAGGAATTGGATTTGGCCAGTCTAGAGAAAAGAAGGAATAAGGGGGACATGGTAACAGTCTTCCAATATTTGAGGGGCTGTCACAAAGAGGAGGAGGTCAACTTATTTTCCAAAGCACCAGATGGCGAGACAAGAAACAATTGTTGTTAGTTGCGAAGTCATGTCCGATCCATTGCGACCCCATGGACAATGGATAGAAACAATGGATGTAAACTAATCAAGGAGAGAAGCAACCTGGAATTAAGGAGAAGCTTCCAAACAGTAGGACAATTAACCAGTGGAAGGGCTTGCCTTCAGAAATTGTGGTACTCCATAACCAGCGCCATCTTAATGGCATTATGGCCCCTGGGCAAAGCAGTGTACTGGGGCTCCTATTTCAACTACTCCCACGAATAAAAAGGAATGGTATGAATGGCTGACATTGCACTTGTGTTGAACCAAACAGCCAAGCTCAGAAATGACCAAGGACATCATAGTTCAACCCTAAGATACTGTCATGCCCCTGTTAGAATCTGACTCTGAGGGAGAGGAGGAACAGCTGACAGGGAATGGGAGTGTGGTTCCAGAGGTTGTGGAGGAATTGGGAAGGGCACAGGCCAGCTGGACATTCAGAGGAAGACCCAGGCCCATCCTAGGGCACACAGGGAGGAGCAGATAAGGGAGAAATGTAAATGGCATGGTCTATGGAGAGGAAAGGGTCTTGATCCCCTTCATGGGCTGCAGCTGTGGGGACTGTTTAAAAGGACAAACTGTGCATGGGCCAGTGCTGGAAGCAAAGTGTGAAATAATTCTAGTCTTTCAGTTCTTATCTGAGTTCTGGCATCCTTCCCAGTGTGTGTATTTCGATATCTATGGACGCCTTCAAGCCCTTATCCTGCCTTGTCTTACCAATTGTTTCAGTGTCGTTTTGTTGAGTTTTTTTTTTTACTATTTATAATTTATATGTATTTTGAGTTTGAACAAAAGTTCTTCCTTTTAATAACTGTTTGTGGGGGAATTTTTTCTCCAGTCAGTGATAATTGGACCTTTGAAGCCAAGTTGAAGGAATTAAAGGGACTTCACCTGTTTTTGTGACTTTGTTGCTCTTGTATCCCACCCTGGGTCATCACAGATACATATATTCTTTTCTGTTGGAATATTATGCATTATCTGTCTTGCTTCACCCAGACGGCTAAGTCAAAATCAAATAGACCATATGATTTGCTTTATATGCCAAACCCAACTGTGTCTGCTTAATTATAGTTCTTAATAAATCACAATTCCAGGTTGCAGACTAAGATATAAACCTTGGTTTACAAACTACTGTGGTTGGATAGGATACCCTAAACCTAGCAGAACGAATATAACGGTTTATTAGATTGTATGAATTGAGTCATTACAATAGACTTTTTTTTTTTTTAAAAAAATAGTCTATTCACATATTGAGATTTCAACACATTCAACAATATTCGACAAGTGTTAATAATCCATTCTGTAGAGCTGAAACAGTCTACCCGTAAGTAAGACTTGATCTTTAAGAAAAGGGCGGTAATATGTTTATGGAAAAAGACAGCAAGAAAGTAGAATTTTGTATTGTTGCTAACCTTGTCACAAGTGATACTTTGGGTTACATGGGAAAACGTCAAAACTATGAAGCATCATACATGAAACAGATTTGGGTCCAACCTGGAAGAATTCTAAATATAAAAATACAGAAGAGAAAATATGCCAAGCTAGATTGTTCCTCAGAAGAGATGAATAAACATTCTTAAATTAAGTATTGACCAGAAGAAGATGAAAGGAATCTAAGCATATAATCTTATCTTGGCTTATTGGGAGTAATCACAATGCAAATCAGGGATGCTTTGAGTACAAGCTTTGATTTAAGTTTCAGTCCCTGAAAATCTACTTTTCTCTCCATGTTTGTTTCACTGAGGACCTATCAAGCCGAGGAACTAAGCGTTCACCCAACTTTTTCAGTCTTAGTGATTATATTTTAGGCTTTATATATCATTGTAGTTTTTTATAATTGTTGGACATGGGGGAGAGGGAGGGGGAGAGAGAAAGGAGATGGAGAGGGAAGGAGAGGGAAGAGGAGAGAAAAGGAGAGAGGGAGAGACAGTGGGAAGGGGAAAGGGAGAGGGAGAGAGAGAGGGAAGAAGGGAGAAAAAGAGAGAGGGAGTCAGAAAGAGGAATGGGGAGAGGGAAAGAGTGGGAGGAGAAAGAGAGTGAAGGAGATGAAGGGGAGAGAAAGGGGGAGAGAGAAATAGGAGAGATAGAGGGAGGGAGAGAGAGAGGGAAGAAGGGAGAAAAAGAGAGAGGGAGTCAGAAAGAGGAATGGGGAGAGGGAAAGAGAGGGAGGAGAAAGAGGGTGGGAAGGAGGGGGAGAGAAAGAGAGGGGGAGAGGGAGGCAGAGAGAGGCTACCTTAATATAGCTATCATATCCTACCCTACCCTATACTATACTATCCAACATGAAATGAAACCAAGGATTGAATTCATAAAGTAAAGGTAAAAATTCCCCTCACACATATATGTTAGTCATTTCTGGCTCTAGGGGGCAGTGCTCATCTCCGTGACAAAGCCAAAGAGCTACTACTGTCCGAAGACATCTCCGTGGTCATGTGGCCAGCAGGACTAAACGCTGAAGGTGCATAGACACCATTCCCTTCCCACCAAAGTGTTCCCTATTTTCCTACTTGCATTTTTACATGCTTTCGAACTGCCAGGTTGGCAGAAGCTCGGACAAGTAACAGGAGCGCATTCCGTCACACAGCACTAGGGATTCGAACCGCCGAACCGCCAACCTTTCTGATTGACAAGCTCAGCATCTTAGCCACTGAGCCACCTGTTGTGGTTAGCCGGCAGCAGGTGCAGGTGGCTGAGGAGAGCAAGGACTCTGATGAAGGGCCAGGACCATCAGGGAGTGGACAGCTGCCTTCAGGGTTTGTGGGAGCTGGCATCAGTGACGAGGAGGTTCCCGAGGAGCCTGTGCCAAGTGCATGTGCACGAAGGATTGCTCGGAGGAAAGAACGATTACAGCAGCACAGGTGACTCAGGAGTAAGGCTGCAAGGTAATGGCCCCTCCCTCAAGAGGATAAAAGCCAGGTTTGGAAAAGCGTTCTTTGCAGACAGCAAAGAAACTCTGAAACTCAACTGGTAGACATCTTAGTTCGTGTTTGGAGAATTTTTGTAAATTAGTTCTTATCTCTGGGTTTTTGGCAGCCCTGACGAACAATTTGGCAAGGCTCTTTCTTGTCAGAGCTAATTAGTGGAAAGCAGCCTTCAGAACAGAATTCGTTATTCAACCTTAAAAGGTGGGGGCTGCTGCCTTTGTCTGTATTTGTTCTCTGGGAACCCAGTTGGGTCAGAACACCACCGTTTCCCTCTTTACTGATTCAGAGTTATTGGACCTTTCACTATTCTTAACTATATTGGGCTCTTAATGGGTCTGCAAAAGAAACTGACTAATCAACTAATTTGGGGGTGAGGAGGACCCTCAGAAGATGTTCAAGATGTTGAACACAATTACTTCACTCTTGACAGAATAAACCTGAATAAGAATTCAAACCCATCTCTTCTCGGAACCATCATGTTTTGAATGATAAGCTGAAAGCAAAGGAACCCATGTCAGGTTGAGCACCAGTAAGTGTATTGCCGGTTGGTACAATTACCTCACCTCTTCTTCCTCCTGGTTGTCTCTACATAACCCCTCAGAGGATAACCAGGAAAAAGACAATGGAAAGAAAAATGAACGTTTTTCAAAGGAATCAGGTTCTGTGATTAGTAGTAGACTTTTGACTTAGCCAATTTATTTGGATTCGAAACATACTGGATTAGGAAGCCTCTATAACATGCAACCCTTTCTCAATTACATAGAAAGCTTGTTGGGCTTTTAGAAAACATGGCCTTTCACATGAATCCTGAAGCTTGAAAACCTCTTATAACGGGATGGGGAATTGTGTTTTGCGTTGTTGTTGTTGTTGTTGTTGTTGTTGTTGTTGTTGTTGTTGTTATTATTATTATTATTATTATTATTATTATTATTATTATTACAATAACAGCTGCAGCAGCTGTTACAGAAAGTGCCTTGTCTCTTTTCCTGAGAAAGAATAATTCATTTCATAGATATTCTCCTCAGCTATTAATCTTTCAGGGTGTAGTTAGTGTTCTGATATTTTTCAGATATTGTTTTATAGAGGGATTTAAAAGTAGATCTCTCCTGGCAAGCTGAAAGATTATTCAGTGATTATAAGTAACTCAATACTGTATGACAGCATTTTCATGCAAGGGACTTACAATCATGTTTCATTAATTCAGCTTGAGCGAAACCTCATTTTGGGCCTTCAGGAGCTTAAGATTTATGTGAAATTAATAACATAACAGATGTCTTCACAATTTGGTTCCTCTAGAAAACACACACACGCACGCACACACACACACCAAAAGACCCTGATTACTTTGAAAACTTCATTGCTTTACAACGTGACCGAGGGAGTTATCCTTCTCAAGTAAAAGCGCTCTCTGTTTTTCTCATCCATCTTTCTGAAGTCAGTAGAATTTAAAAATCAGCTTTAAGTTAAAGCATCCAAATTGTCATTGCTGGGTATAATAAACCAAAAGCCCTTCCTTCTCAAAAGGGTGCTCTTATTTCTGTTAATAAGAAACATGGGACAGTGAAAGTAAAAAAAATAAAGATTTTTTTTAAAGAACCCTAAACTGTTCAACAGTAATATTCAAGAAGCTTACAATGTAATATTCAAGAAACTTACAACAAGCTTACAATATTCAAGAAATAGGTTGGTGTGGATTGCTCTTCTTCCTTCCTTCCTTCCTTCCTTCCTTCCTTCCTTCCTTCCTTCCTTCCTTCCTTCCTTCCTTCCTTCCTCTCGCCCTCTCTTCCTTCCTTCCTTGCTTCCTTCCTCCCTCCCTTCTCTCTCACTTTCTCTCCATTTCATTTCCTTCCTACCTTCTTTCCCTCTGTTTTCCTTTCTTCATCTCCTTCCCTTCCTCCCTTCTCATTTTCTCTCCATCTGATTTCCTTTCTACCTTCTTTCCCACTGCTTTCCTTTCTTCATCTCCTTCTTTCCTCCCCACTCCCTCCCCCCTTCATAGTTTAATCATCTTTTCCTCTCCAAAAAATAAAACAGATCTGGACTAGCCTAAAAACTTCCCTTCTCTTAAGAGCTGAAATTGTCTCTTGCAGAAGTCTCTGTCTAAAACGAAAGCCTTATTTGTTTTATATTATTTTTATAGCACTCTTTAAACAAGGGATGTGGTTTGGCTTTAGACTGCAAGGCAATAAAACAAAGCAATGGGTTTCTGCCATCCTTCCCACAAGCGAATTCTATTATTTGGAATTCAGGAAAGCAGAACATCCTGTAAAGTTGGGTTTTAATATGTCTACAGTATATGCTTGCAGTGATTTTAGAAGAAACGTTTTATGAGTTTAGCCCCCTGAGTTTAAATTGTAACAAAAATTGAAATGGGAAGATAGGTGACCAATTTGCTTTCAAGGGAGGAAGAGAGGAAGATCCTGGAAGAGATGGATGGATGGATAGAAGGAGAGCTGGAGAGATAAATGGATGGACATATGAATAGATGAGAGGAAAGGTGGAAGAGAGGAAGGAATGAAGTAAAAAAGGAAAGAGAAGAAGGGGAAGGGAGAAGGGAGAAGAAGGAAGGAAGTCCACAAGATGTGTTCAAGAAAAGTCAAAGGAAGGAACAGAAGGAAGGAAGGAAGGAAGGAAGGAAGGAAGGAAGGAAGGAAGGAAGGAAGGAAGGAAGGAAGGAAGGGAAGGAAGGAAGGAAGGCCCAATGCATTTTGGGTTAGACAATTTAGAAAGACCATAGTTATCAGCATTAATTTGGAAGCTGCCACCTTTGAAAGTTGCTAGTGGCACATGATAGCAGGCCTCCTCATTTTGGGGGTAAAAGAAAGACCTTAAAAGGGTCATCTTCTCCATGTCTGGAAGGCTGCCCAACTGAATTTCATTGGCCAAATAACAGCTCCAACCTCATCTTGATACAGTAAAATGCATTGAATGTCATGGAAAGGAAATGAATCCTTTGTCTATGTCTACATCGGAGTTACAGTAGTGGGTTTATATGCCCTAGGTCAGAAAGCCAACTTCAGAGTCCCATTTGGTCTCCTCTTTCGCTCGAGGCCTTCAGGGCGAGTGAGAAAACTTGAGTCGGCCTATTCTGAAGTGCAAAATCAATATGGAATAGATGCCTTATATAATCTCCTTATGCAGAAATCCACTGAGCAAAATTATAATTTGATATGGCTCAGCTTGGCCAATAGAAACTCATAAAATGTCTTAACATCATAATACATTGTACAAAAGAATCACTAAGTACCATAAACCATATGGGAATATGGGTCGGTGTGGCTCTATTACGTTCTGCCAGTGCCGCATATTAAAATGATTTCTATTTAAGTGCAACGTTCCCTGAGGAATATTCCGGTCTTAATTAAAATGTCAGTAATAGAAGCGGGGGAGGGCGAAGGCAGAGGTCCACCAGAGACTCCTTCATTTAAAAAAAAAAAAAAAAGGAGAAGAACTCTTTCAAACAGCTCTTTCTTAACTCCTTCATTCCACTTCCAGTTTTGGGGACATTTATAAAAAAGAATAATCCATGCAATTATCCTGTTTTGGCATCGGATGGGGATATAACAGTGAAAGTAAATAAGAGATGATATCTGTGTAAGACTGAAATATCTGACATCTCCACTAATATGATGAGATACAATATGGTCTCTCAAATTTACGTCACCATCCTTGTAAGGTATGTTTTTTGTGGATGAGTAGGAAACAAACATAATTTGAGAGTCATGTCCTGAAGATGGGGCTCAGGGAGAGAGAGAGAGAAAGAAAGAAACATATTTCATATACTGTGTTTTCCTTTAAATTTTCAAGGAATTTAATAATTGTGCACACCTCTTTTTAGAAGGAAGTGTGATTAAATGAGCCCCTTATGTATAGAGTTTCATTTCAAGGCTGCTATCTCTCTCTCTCTCTCTCTCTCTCTCTCTCTCTCTCTATCTATCTATCTATCTATCTATCTATCTATCTATCTATCTTCTATCATCTATCTATCTCTACATCTCTACATCTCTATAATCTATCTATCTATCTATCTATCTATCTATCTATCTATCTATCTATCTATCTATCTATCTATCTATCATTGATTTTAGATGGACCTTGGATTAGGCGTATGTGTGATTCAAAGAGAGTATGTGAATGTGTTGTAAAGATAGTTCACCCAGCCATCCATAGAGTAATTTTTTTTCCTGAAAGCCACCTGGATTCAGAGAGTCCGTGCACCCTCTAGAGGGAAATAGATGCCACCATCATGCAATAGAAGAACAGTAGATATCATAAAAGAGATGCACAGCTGAGATGGTTCTTGGCTTGATCCAAAACTCTCTTCAAGAGATCAGTTCACATGGCTGTCAAGATGGATTTATTTTTGGCAGTCAGAAGGGAAAGAGAAAGCCATTTTTAAGACTCTTAAAAGCAGGGAAAGAATAAAAGAGTAGAGTTTTCCCAGCCTTGTTGTAGCTCTGGTTTCAACCTCTGTTGAGGAGAGGACAAGAAATAAGGGGTAGAAGATTATCAAAGGGAGAGCCAGGCTAGAATTAAGAAGAAATTTCCTGATGCTGAGAACAAATAATCAGTGGAACGAATTGCCTATAGAAGTTGTTAAGTGCTCCATTCCTGGAAGTTTTGAAGAAGAGACTGGACAACCATACTTAGAGTACTGCATCCAGTATGGTTCACCACATTATAAAAAAGACATCGAGACTCTAGAAAAAGCACAGAGAAGAGCAACCAGGATGATGAGGGGACTGGAGACTAAAACATATGAAGAACGGTTAAAGGAACTGGGCTTGGCGAGTCTTGTGAAGAGAAGGACCGGGGAGATATGATAGCAGTCTTCCAATATTTGAGGGGCTGCCCCAGAGAAGAGGAAGGGGTCAAGCTATTTTCTAAAGCACTGGACAAGGAATAACGGGTGGAAACTGAACAAGGAGAGATTTAAGCTGGGAATAAGGAGAAACTTTCTGACAGTGAGAACAATCAATCAATGGAACAGAAGTTGCCTTCGGAAGTTGTGGGAGCGTCATCACTTGAGACTTTCAAGAAGAGATTGGACTGCCACTTGTCAGAAATGGTGTAGGGTCTCCTGCTTGGGCAGGGGAGGGGGTTGGATTAGAAGACCTCCAAGGTCCCTACCGACTCTATGTCTTTCAGTTGTACCCTCCAATTGACATGGGCAAGAAACAAAAGCTAGCTGTTTCTCAAACATGGCAATTTTAAGACCTGTGGATTTTAAGTCCCAGAATCGCCCAGAACTGAATTAGATTGTCACCCTGTTTACACAACTGATTGATGCAAAAAAAAAAAAAAAGGAAGGAAGGAAGGAAGGAATGTTTCCTTCCTGTTAGATAGTGGGTGGAGTGAAGGACAGGACACGGTAGCAGTTGTTTAGTTATTTTATTCAACTCCAGAAAGAACAAGGAAGAAAATGCACCTCAGTACTCCTTTTAAAAGGGAATTGTCCCTGACTTCAGCCACTGACACTCATTCATTTTTCCCGCTTGGAAAAATGGACCAATGAGTGAGTCTGACGTCACCATATTGCATATTCAACACTTCCTTCCTTCCTTTTTTCTTTTTCTTTCTCTTTCTTTTTTTCTTTCTTTCTCTCTCTTTCTCTTTCTTCTTTCTTTCTTTCAACTCAGTTGTATAGCTCCTATGCATAACTTGGAATTAAGAATTTAAAAAAAAAATTGATGACAGAGCAAGTTCATACAAGTAAATAGACTTGTTTCCACGACTTTAAGGGATTATTTTTTTTGCTTGAAAGAGTTTGCAATTTAATCACTTGTTACATTCTTAGCAAGTCCATTTTCAAAGATCTTTGTCACACTGGCTATAATTTAACATTTTTGATACTCTTTGAAGAAGTGTGAAAGCTTTTCAGAGCCTGCCTTTATTCAAAAAAATCCATCATTTCTGCCTGTAATTGAGTTCAGACTGGTTTTGTAAGTCTTCATAGGAAAAACTGTATACATTTTTGTTCTTATCTAACTTCCCAACATTTCATCAACAGTGGCTTGTGAAGGTACATTCAAGGACTCCCCAAATTTATTCAACAGATTAAACATTAATTTCACTATTAGAACATAATATGAACAGATAATCCATAGAAATACATCAGAAATTTTTTGAAACTGAATTTAATTATAACCGGTAATGTGTGTCTGAGAATTATAATTATGAAGAGTCATGTTCTGTAAATCTGAAATGACAGATTATATTTCAAAGCCTTATTGCAAAGGAATTACAGCAGTAATTTATTAGTTGTAAATGTCTGATTATTGTGGCTTTACTTTTTTGAAAAATAAATATGATTATAGTGTATTCTTACTGGATTTAACAAGTTTAATCCTCCTGACATAAAAAGAGAGAGATTTGTGTGGAAAGTGACACTGTGTTGATTTGTTTACCTTTGTTTAGTACAGCCCATATTTGTTTCAGATCTCCCAAATCTATTTTCTAGACATAGAAATATATTTTATTCAACTTATATTTAGTTTCTCCTGCAAAACAGCTTAGAAATATACATGAGTCTCATAAATATCAAGCTGTCACTTAGTATTTTTAATGTTGTTTCCTGTTTCTTGTCTTTCCTTACTTAATAATAACATATGGAACAAAGGCAGATTCCATTGAACTGACCATGAATTTTCTCCTATGATGGTAAAACTGGGAAAGTATCAGAGGAACTTTGCCATTTATCAATTTTAGGCTGAAGGAACCAGGCCAGAAATTATGAATGAAGCTAATGAAATGAAGTCTTTATGTTCAATTTAGATAAACATAAAAAAATATCTTGTGACTAAGTCTGTTCTTTCATTTTCTAATCATGGTCCTTGGCCCATGGTCCTTAACATTTTTATTTTATTTATTTATTTTATTTTTATTTTATTTATTTAGTTTGTCAAGCATGTATGAGGAAACAAGTATAAGTATGGACAACATATAAACATATAAGTATAAACAGATATAAGTATAGACATAATAGATGAGTACGAATAAATGGGAACAGTAGGACAGTGATGGTAGGCATGCTGGTATGCTTATGCACAGCCCCTTACAGACTTCTTAGGAATGGAGGAAGGTCCATGGTAGGCAGTTTAAAGTTAAAGTTTTGAGGGTTTGAGGATGTAACAACAGAGTCAGGTAGTGAGTTCCAGGCATTGACCACTCTGTTGCTGAAGTCGTATTTTCTGCAGTCGAGTTTGGAGCAGTTTACTTTGAGTTTGTATCTATTGTTTGACCATGTGTTATTGCAGTTGAAGCTGAAGTAGTCATTGATAGGTAGGATGTTGCAGCAGACAATTTTGTGTACTAAGCTTAGGTCAGACCGTAGACGGTGTAGTTCTAAGTTGTCCAGGTCCAAAATTTCAAGCCTGGTAGCATAAGGTATTCTATTGCGAGCGGAGGAGTGGAGGACTCCTCTCGTGAAATACTTCAATTGTATTATTGTCTGTTATACAGTGTGGATTCCAGGCAAAGGAGTTATATTCAAGAATTGGTCTGGTGAAGGTTTTTTTATGCCTGGTTTGCAGTTCAATGTTGCCAGAAAAGAAGCTTCGCAAAATTAAGTTAAGGACTCTTAATGCCTTTTTGGCAATGCTGTTATAGTGAGCTCTAGGGATTAGATCTTTTGAAATAAATACTCCTAGGTCCGTGATGGTGAACCTATGGCATGCATGCCACAGGTGGCACGTGGAGCCATTTGTGCAGGCACAAAAGCTTCAGGCAAACTTACATCACTGCGCATGCGCGCACCTCCCTCAGGGGAAGACTCTGCAGCTTTTGGAGGCCGAAAAACAGGCCCGTTTCATCACTTCCTGTATTTCCGGAAATACCAGAAGTTATGAAATGGGCCCATTTTTTGGCCGCCAAATGCTACAGAGGCTTCCCTCAAGTTTCTGGGAGGCCAAAAAGGGGCCAAAAACCAGCTTGGAGGCACGCATATGCACAGTGCAGGTAATGAGGGGGTTGCCTTCTGGGTGCTGGCCTGTGAGCGAGTGAGGATTGTCTGTGAGGTTGTATTCACCCAGTTTGTTTTTTGTGTTCTGATTTTTGTTGCCAATGTGTAAGGCAGAGCAGTTGTTTGATTATGAACACCACTGAGCCCAAAAGTTCCGTTACTAAGTGAGACATTGCTATATGAGTTTTGCCTCATTTTATAACCTTTCTTGCCACTTTTGTTAAGTGAATCAACACAGCTGTTTAGTTAATCACAACGGTCGTGAAGTGAATCCGGCTTCCATGTCAACTTTGCTGGTCAGAAGGTCGCAAAAAGGACTCACATAACCCTACAATGGTTGTAAGTGTGAAAAACGGTCATACATCCCTTTTTGCGGTGTCGTTGTAACTTCCCAAAGGTCATTAAAAGAACCATTGTAAGTTGAGCTGTTGTATATCCATCCAATAGGCACTGAGTTTGGCTTGATCATGTATGCTCTTGATGCGACACCTTACAAAACAGCAAAAAAACAAAACAAAACAAAACCACCCAAGAGTAATTGATCATTACAGCAAGCAATTTATTTGCTTTTCACCTATAGCACCTTCACAGATGAGATACGCTCTTCACCTTCTTGCTGGAGCCCACAGGTATGCATGCCGTAAACAACCGGTGCTCTGCCCCAGGTGTCCAAATTACTACTGACCATCCTATGCTAACTCTGTATTGATGATGATAATAGAATGATTAATTTGCAAATAGCTCACCTTTCTTCCCCCAAAACAGGTATCATCTGCCCACCAGGAACCCAAGTGACGTTGATTGGTTGGTACATTGCAAATTATCCCCGAAGAACCTTTGACACCACACATCCGTGGACAGTTTAAAATTAAAACTAAATTCAATTTAAGAGAGGAGGATTAAAAACACACACACACACACACACACACACACACACACACACACAGATACATTCTTCTGGTGAACCATTTCCCTTCATCCCTCCCTTAAATTAATCTTCAATGAACTTGCCATTTTGGCCCTTCTGAATGGAGATAATAAATCTTGACGCGGGGAGAGGTGACGGGAATTAAAAGACAGAGAGACTGAAAGAGGACACACATACCCACACACAAAAAAAATGATACAATTGGTATTTGATGAGGAACAATTAAGCGAATACTCAATTAGTTGCTATCCCCACCGCAAAGTTGACAGATAAGAAAACAAAGAACATGGCCTGCGACAAGGTGTTCATTTTGTCACAAATGGGAAAGACGAAGAATCATTTATTGATGTTTTGGCCTTGGTAAGAGACTTGGGGTGAACCCCCCCCCCCACAAAGCACCGGGCAATGGTGTTGGCTGAATGCCAACATTAACTGTACTTATTACACTCATCCCATGCATAACACATCCATCTCTGGCTCACCTCGACATCCCATTTATTCGAAGATCCATTTGTCATGTCTGCAATCACCAAAATGAATGGAAACTTCCTGGCATGATGGATAGTGCTCCTAATTAGGACTAAAGACAAGATCTACACTCAGGTCAAGCTCTTTCTCTTCTCTACTCTTCTCTTCTCTCTTTTTTTTCCTCTGTCTCTTTCTCTGTTTCTCTGTCTCTGTTTTCTCTCTCTTTCTCTCTGTCTCTTTCTCTCTCTGTCTCTCTCTCTCTCTGTCTCTCTCTGTGTCTCTCTCTTTTATTTCCACATATAAATAATGCCCAACTGATCTTGTAACTCGTGTCCTTCTGGAGTACTTGTCCACTGTAGGTCAAGTGATCATGAAAGAATGAGTGTCCTGAGGCAAAGGCTAAAATTTCTCCTGATTTCTTAAACATTTCCTTCTCCAACAAAAGGAGTTTGTAGTTATGATGTCATTGTCCAGACTGGGTTGGGACAATTCATCATGGCCAACTCACTATGACCAATACACTGTAGGACAATTTGCTGTGGGACAATTCAACCATTTCAAAATAGTTTATTTTTTTTGTTCACATTTCATTTTGTCCCTCCTTTTGCATCCGTTTTTTAAGGATTCTATTCCACCATTTCTTTGATATTAGTGTAACTCTTGTCCCATGGCGAGTTGGCTATGGCAAGATGTCCTAGACACTCCCCCACCCTTTCTCAGGGAGCTTTCAAACTTATTTCTCTCACCAATCTCTTCAGGTTTTACATCTATGGGTATTACATTATTTTATATAAGTGCAAAGGTATCTTCTGAAGACTTAATATGTTGGTTGGTTCAGGTTTCAGCACATTATGAGAATCTAGAAACTACCACAGATAGATAGATAAATGATAAATAGATGGATGGATAGATGGGTGGGTGGATCATGGATGGATGGATGGACAGGATGAAGGGGTGGGTGGGTGGATAAGTAGATAGGTAGGTAGGTAAATAGGTAGGTAGGTACATAGGTAGGTAGGTAGGTAGGTAGGTAGGTAGGTAGGTAGGTAGGTAGATAGATAGATAGATAGATAGATAGATAGATAGATAGATAGATAGATGATAGATAGAAGTGGTTTCACTAAAACCTTTGCTTCAAATTGCTATATCTTGCATTCCATTTTGATTTCAACCTAGCTTGTAATTCCATCAAATTCTTGAGAATGCATATCATGGGTGGTGTTGCTTCTTGAGAAACAATCTCGTTGTCTTCTTGGAAACCTTCAGAATTTTGGAAAGAGACTTCAAGGATAAGCATAATGGAGCCTTTTTTTTTGTTTCCAATATAGAGGAAAACTGAGATCTGTAAGTACATTTTCCAAGCAGCCTTGCTGCTTCTACGAAAATAGATAATTTAATCTCTGTCATTGGCCTGTCTCTGTCAAAGAGAACAATGGATAGTCTATTCACAATGAATAACTATATGGAAATTAATATTAGTAAAAGGTGTCCATTTAGTGTCTCACCTTTAGTGCTAAAGGTGACAGAGATGATGGATGTCTCCCAGACAATGGATTTATCTTTAAAATGGGGTAATTACACACTGGATGCATGGGTGACATAATGACATTGTGGTTTTATATTAATAAAAAGAAGAAATGTCCCTCCACATAGCTGAAAAAGTGGTCAACCAGCAATTTTGATTCTGATTTCTGCTAACCACAGTAAAACAGCAACAGCCGCGAGTCATGAGCCAAAGAATGTGTTAAGAGATTGGCTTTAATGGTGTCATCACTGAAGTCCTTACCAATAGGTCATTTCAAGGGTGGGATGGACCTTGAGCCTTTTAGTTTGTTGTTTACAAAATTGTAGAAAGCGTGGGTGGAA
This sequence comes from Hydrophis major, assembly GCA_033807585.1. Classification (NCBI taxonomy): domain Eukaryota; kingdom Metazoa; phylum Chordata; class Lepidosauria; order Squamata; family Elapidae; genus Hydrophis; species Hydrophis major. The sequence goes on from CM066338.1 coordinate 24,698,007, forward strand.
TTGGTGCGTAGAACTAAACATTGATCTTGGAGTACTCATCTCTAATGATCTAAGTGCTAGAGCCCTCTGTAACTACATAGCCAAAAAGGCATTAAGAAAATATTGAACAGAAAGAGAGGAGTTTTGAGAATTATAACAGTTATAGCATTTGCCATTTAGAACTAATATTTTTGGTCTGCATGAGAGTGGATTGCCCCCCTTCCCCAAATTTTATCTTCTAACAATCTTCCTTAGGGTCAGTAAGAAGGCAGATCTTTTCATCATTAACAAAGAAGCTTAAAGTTGGCGGCTGAAACAACAGATCCCTAAATTTCTATCAGTCTGAGAATCAACTCTTACCATTGAGTGGCAGAACACATGTTTTGCAAGAAAAATCCCCTGGCTTTAGTATTAACATCTCCTATTAAAATAGGATTTGGTTATGGCTTGTATATATTCACAAGAACCCAGGGCAGTTTGCCATAAATTTGAAAGCTGTTTTATTTCTTAGGGATTCTTGCAAGATTATTTTCTGACATCAGAAAAGATTGTTGATAGCTTATGAAAAAGATCACAGATTGTAGCATTTTCTAGAAAGCCATTGTCAGAACATGATTTATTTTAAAAAGAAGAACCTAAAACCCTGACCATTAAGAAATCTTTAAAGAGAAAATGACATAAAGTATCAATAATGTCCCAGAAAATTAGAAACCAATAAAGCAAATCTAGACTGAAAATATTAAACAATGGGTTGGTCCAAGTTTAAGATGCTTAGGCCATCAGTCAGAAACAGCCATAAGCTCAAATCTCATTCGCCACTTTTCAAAAGTGTGAGATGCTTTTTCACACTCCTGAAAATAAATCTAAAACGAAGATCACCCCAAAGGCATGTTTACAAAAGGCAGCTGGATTTTCTTTCTTTTTCCTTGAAGATGTTTCACTTCTCATCCAATAAGCTTCTTCGGTTTTTCCTTCAGAGCTGAAGAAGCCTCTTGGAAGAGAAGCGAAACATCTTCAAGGAAAAACAAAGAAAGTCCAGTTGCCTTTTGAAAAAGCACCTTGAAAAAGCACCACGATAGATGACGACTGAGAATCTCCATAGACATCTCAAATGAAGAATTTCAATTGAACTGATAGCAATGCTAAATTTGAGGAGCTTTGGCCTTGGTTCTGACTAAAGTGATATGTACTGCAAAATTGATTGTCTTCAACAGAAGTTCTAACAGTATTGCATGGAGTTTGGTTTGTGCGGAGGAAAGAAGAAACAAAAAAGAGATGACTAGAGAAAAAGTTTAATTCATTATATTGATTGAAGAGAAAAATTTAAAAGAACCTATTTAATTCAAGAGAATCTAGACAAAATAAAGTGCACCGTTGCTGGAGGTTTTCAAGAAAGCCTGGAATGATACAGGGTCTCCTACTTGAGCAGGGAGTTGGGCTAGAATAGTGGTCACCAACCAGTCGGCCAGGAACCACTGGTGGTCCATGAGAAAATTTTGGTGGTCCACAGAGAAATATCACCCCCAAAAGCAATTAATCCAGGCTGCGCGGGAACACAAGACTGTGCCGCCCACATGGCCTGCAGGAACACAAGGCTTGCATCGCTTGCATTTAGAACAACACGAGGGAGTGAGGAGAGTGGGGGGAACTTGCCCCATTCACCCTACGCTCCTGGCCTGGCCACCGGGCTGCTCCTTTACACTTCTTTCTTCTTCTGCTTTTGGCTGCATGAAAGAAAAGTAGCAAAAGTCTTTCTTTCTCTCTCCCAAACTCCACCAGAATAGTCTTTGGGACCCTGCAAGGCCTCCTGCTCCAAGAGGCTGCACCGGTGCAACAAGTTTCACAAAGACTCATTTCTGGCAGAGTTTGGGGGAGAGAAAGAAAGATTTATGCTGCTTCTGCTGCTTTCCTTGCATGAAGCCAAAAGTCTCTCTCTCTCTCTCTCCCCCTGAGACGGAGCTGGAGATGGTATCCTGCAATCCCAAATAAAGAAGGATCGATCAGTAGGAAAATGGGGTGGGGAATTTTCCTGCAGACTTTTTGGGGGATTTTCCCAGGGTCTCTGGTCCAGGGGATTTAAAATGATGAGTTTGGTGGTCCCTGAGGTCCAAAAGGCTGGCAATTCATGGACTAGAAGACCTCCAAGGTCCCTCCCAACCTTATTATTCTATGTTCTATAATCTAATAAACTCTTTTTATTCTGTTGTTTATTCTGTTATATTCTATATTCTGTTTTATGCTTTTTATTATGCTCCAGATACATAAGCCTAAAACTGAAGCACAAGAAGGACTTAAAGGAAACTGCCTAGACAGGCCATGAACTCAGCTTGTCTTCTGTTTGGGTGAGGTAAGATTGTGGGAATAATAACATAGACTTCATGTCAACTGATGCTGACACACAACAGGACGACTCCTAGGCAACTGGTGGAATAGCAGTGTGACGCTTCTGGGTACAAAACTCTAGAAATTCTTATAATACATGTTGATGTTTATCATGCATCATTGACCATGCTCATTACAATGCAAGGGTAGCTTGGAGAGAGAAAAAAAAGGGGGGGATTTCTTTTTTAAAATTGCATGGAACAAAAAAGGCAAAAAAATAAAATAAAATCCCCCAACTTGCAATAGGAAGATATAAAGAATCCAATTCAACGGATTGCTCTAAAAGTAGCAACACTTTGTCATATGACCATTGCCCATAAATGGTTGCTAATGGATCTTGCTGTTGTGAGATATGTTGTGTGTTATTCATTTTACTGATTGTGTTTGTATTGGTCAATGGGTAAAATAAAGCTGTCCCTGACTTGCAATTAATTAAAAAAATTTAAAGGGTTTATCAGGTACATTAGTGTGGCGAACATGGCTTATTCTTAGTTCTTTTTTGGGGAAGAAGGCAGATTGATAAGGTTCTAGTTGGTAGTCATGAATGGTTTCTTGTCTGACTTTTGCACTTGCATTGATATTTTTAATGGCAGTACATAGAGCATGATAGTCCTTCATTCATTCATGGGTGCATTATTACAACTCATAGTTGGTAACAGGAAATGAATAGAGTCTCAGTAAGACAAGCTGTCCCATTTCCTTCTCTCTCTCTCTCTCTCTCTCTCTCTCTCAAAACTACGGAAATAACCCACCATAGGACTCCATGCTCATTGGCAACTTGGAGGCCAACAGAGTGCAGATTTTATGCAAAGGGCAAAACATCTGGCATTCTCATTTACTCAGAACATGTACTGGGAATTCAAATCTATCTCCATATGTGGAAAAAGCAAAATGTCCCAACATCCTGTTCTTCTTTATACATTGCAACAGAGGACAAAGAGGCATATTTATATAGGTACTCAACTTCCTTTCATTCATCAGTTCCCGCAGAGAACTGTGGGGTGACGGATACCCATTCACTTTCTTTTAGACTCTGAATATAATAAGACTAAGGGAAAGTTGCTCAGTTGAAAAAGGAAATTATTACCTTAACTCCCTTCTCTATCCAACTCACTGGGTTGAATTTTTTTTTAAAGGCTACATCAGTTATATGCACCCTTATACTTTTCATGAGTTGCATGGAAACTCTGAACCCGATGTAATGGCTTCTTGAATGCTGATATATGGCCCTAGGGAATTCTGGGGTTTCAGTCTCAGCATCTTTGGAAATCATCAGACTAAAGAAGATTGGGTGTTCCACTTGGCAAGAATGTGTGAACAAACTATGAAGAGATGAAGTCTATAGAACCATAGCTGGGGAGAGTCACCAAATCCAACTTTATGGCTAGCATAGTTCATACTTGAGGGATGGTGGACAATTTAACCAAGGAGACCTCTCAAAATGTAGTGTAGCTTTCATGGGTAATTTGTGGTTGGAATTGGGTCACGTTACCGAATTCAGAGATGATTTCTAAAGATTCAAGTATTTTTTGGTAAGCGTGCTAGTATGGATAAGATCTATTAGATCCTTGGAAAAACAATTGCTGTATTCTTGTTACTGGAGGGACAAATCTGGGTCAATAGATGCATTTTGGATATGTACCAATTCTTCAATGATTTAGGATTCTGTGCTGAAAATAAAAAATAAATAAATAGAAGAGTGAAAGAGGAAAATAAATCTCAGGGACAAGACTGCCCTTCATTCAGTGTCTCCTTTCATCTGGCTGCTTACAGCCTCCATCTTTGCCATTGTTATATATTACAAAACACGTCTCCTGTAAACTAAAAAGGGATTCTGTTAAATTGTTATAATGTACTGCTCTGGATTATAACTTGATACAAAATTCAAGTTATTTATATGTATTTTCAGCTGAAAACATCCTGTCTGGATTTCCAATATGATAAGATTAAATCTTGCTAAGACATAATAGTACAGATGGTCAGGCCGGAAAAATTAGGCAAATATGAAAGAAAAGAATATTATATTCTTTTTGTGCGATGAAAAAAATATGATTTATCTTCCAAGGAGATTATAACCAGAGTTATTAGAACCAAGAAAATCTGATTTTGCAGGAAAAATCATTATTTTAACTCAAATTTTTGTTTAGCCTTCAAAGCACGTGCCTCACTCAGCTAAAGGTTGAACAACAAGCCTCAGCCCAGGGAAAGAAGTGTGACCATCACCTCCACTAAAGTTTAAAGTTTTATTCATTGATTCAGTTGTGGGAGCAAACACATTATTATCTCTGTAACCTCCTGCAAGATTAATATAACACTCAGTAGACTGGGCTATCCCTAAGAGCAAAAGATTTGTTTTGAATGAATTAACCAACAATCCAAATGGATCAACATGGCCTTCTATTAAGATATGTTCAGTATCTTTAGAGTTCATAAGCAATATATGGTAGTAACAGGCCCTTGCTAACACTTGACAATACATTCAATATAAAGGTTTGGGATTCTGATAACCTGTTTAAAAGGATTTGTTGAATTGGCTTTTAAGCCAACTGTGTCCATGATATGTCTTGTATTTTGAAGCATGAAGCAACAGTGCTGCTATGTTTTGAAACTTAAAAATGTTTCCTTCTGAAGTTTATTACCAGTTATTATTCTATATTCTGTTTTTCACCCTAAGTCATCAGTGGGCACATCTGCTGGTCCATGTTCTACTTAAAATATAGTATGTTGCCCATAAGAAGATATGTATTTTATTGTTAATTCCAAAATCTTAGTAAAAGTCAATATCCCAAGTTTATGGACTCATAATCCATATAAGTTTTTAAATCAAAAACTTATTTAGCTTTTTTCTGTTTTACTTCAAATTCTTTCAAGTTCTTAAGCTTATAATTAATTGTTTTTTTTTGTTCAGAGTGAAAGATAAAACTCACCCAATGAGTTTTCAAAGTTATCATTCCAAAAGTCTCTAATAACTTTAGGGTGCTTAATAGGCATTTTCCAAAAGTGATTAGAAAGTGAGGTTTTTGGATTTAGGGTCCTTTAAAAGTCTCCGCTGCAGTTGTGACCAACATGGTTGATCTCAAGGTCCCTTGGTGCTCAAACCCATGGAAAACCACTGTCCTGCAATCTCCTTGTGAGGACCAGCCATTTGGACCATATGTGGGCAATCTCTTATCCTTTCTTTATTCAGAGAGATTCCAAGGAAGTGGTCTATTAATAGGTTTCTTGGTCTTTGCTGAAGTTATCAGCTCCACTTGATTTTTGACCTTCTGCATGTAGGTCTCTGATAGTAGATACAAGAATCAGAATTGTATGACATGGAAGCCAACAATGATTACACCTGGAGACATGACAAATAGGAGAGATGTCTTCAGAACAGGATAAATGAAAATCATTCAGGATTTTCTCTAGTGGGAACAATGAAGAATAATGTGGCTCAAAGGAGCCATCTCCAATTGGACATGTGTCTTAATGAAAGGCAACATTTTTGTACGTCCACAATAGGATAAGAGAGAGAAATGCATCCATCATGGCATTTTTCAGGGCTGTGATAAATGAGAGATAGGTGGCTCCATACATATTGGAAAGTTGCCACTGCTGCAATCATCAAGTCCCCAAATATTGATGGGTCCAGAACCAAGAATTTAGTACTTCAATGCAAATTTGCATTCAGTTACACCATTTTGGAAGAAGTTGGAATGGTTTGCCTTCAGAAGTTGTGCGTGTTCCATCACTGGAAATTTTAAAGAAGAGATTAGACAGCAATTTGTCCAAAGTGGTATAGAGTATCTTGTTTGGGTAAAAGACCTGCAAAGTTCCTTCCAATCTGATATTCTGTATCTGACCAAACAAACATTTGAATTCATGACATTATCATCATGAACTAAGAAGAAATAAAGGCACTGAATAAAATTAAGCTCTGGGTGCTTAGTAGATGTTATCTTTCAGTTTGCAGGATGGGGGAAGATTGCCATTTGTTGACAACTCTTTGCAAGTGCTTTGGGGACCAGCATCCCAGCTGTACAGGCCAACCTTGATTTTTAAACTCTTCAGGGAAAGGGTAGCATGAGATAGTGGTAGAAATGTAGTAAGTCTAATCAACTGAAACCAACCAGCATCCCAATTTCCCAAGAGGCTAAACGACATTCAAAAACCACATTCATTTTCCAGAAAGATTAACCCCACCAGAGTCTGTTAGAATGGTATTTATCAACCGTGCACTTTGATTTCAAAAGAGAATTGTGTTTGTGTGTGTTTGTTGAAAAGTGTGAGGGAGGGAGGAGGGAAAGAGTCACTCCCCTTTGGGTTGGGGAACCCCCCCCACCCCATCTTTTGATTTTACCCTCCAAGGCTTTCTGCAATGTCACATTTATATAACAAGGATGAATCCCAATTTAATTAAACTGCCCAGGGACTAAGTATCTGTGTTCAATATAATATTTGAAGAAGAGTGGAAAGGAGGGGCTCCATTTACATGGAAGGGGGACTGTCATTCTGCCAAGCATCTGCCTCCATCGTCTCATCTGATTCGTAGGAACGAGTGACAATTTTTGCATTTTTGGAATTCGACAAAGATCACCCAGCTGCCAGTGTACTTTTCAGAGCTTAAAGACCAAATCAGGGTTTGAATTGCCTCCAACTTCCTTTTTGTCGCCCTTATTGTTACTGACAATGGAGTCAGAGTCACAAAGGCAGCCGGATTGCAAATGTAACCATGTGCCAGGCCTTTGAACATCCTCAGCAGCTGTTGTAACAGGAGTTCTTCAAACAAACAAACAAACAAGCAAACAAACAAAAAATGAGAACAGTCACATACAGAGAGTATTGTTCCAAGCAATGCATGCAAAATCTGACCCATTTCAGAGCCGGTGAATGCAATTTTTTTTTTAGTATTTCTTCATAGCTAATGTGAAATTTGTATCCTGATGGGCTCTCAGAATCTAGGGGAAAAAATTGAATTTTTAGGCATAAAATGCTTCTGTACCTTATCTCTTGGGAGAAGAAGGAGCACAAGTAAAGGGGTAATGTGTTGCAGGATTATTTTCCATAGTTTTGGAAACAGAGATGGCTATGCATTTATTTTGAAACCCCTGGGGCACTAAATGAAGTCCTTGGTTATCATACTGTCTAACCAGCACATTGGTGCTCTCTGAACTTGCAGGATTTCACTAGATATCATAGTGCAAGTGAGTGTGAGGTAATCTCCTCGATAATTCCTCCATTCGGGTATTGTTTTCTGCCTGATGGTTTGTCTGGTGTTAATCCTTGCTTCTCTGGGAGCTGATAAAGATATATTCTGATCTTGTTGGTTCCTTCACTGCTTTTTTAATTGTCTCTTTTGAACAGTAGGTTAGTACGGTTTATATCTACCCACGGTGATTTTATTGGTACACAGAACTCAAAGAACATTTTTCTAAATTATAATTTTTAACACGATAAGAACTTTTAAATACTTTGATGGTTTGGAATCTGCAACTCTTTTAACCAGCTTCAGCTTCTGCAGGGGAATTGCACAGACCTATTAAAAAGGTCACTCTAAGGGAAAGCATCCTGATGACATTTCATTCAAATTAACGAAAGGAAAAGAAATTCAGTTCATTCTTGTACACTTTTCGACAGATGGGCAGTTATACAAATTTGATCAATCAATCAATTTATCTATTTAAATCGACTTACATGGCACTTTTATCTTACACATTGATCCTAGGAGGCTGATAGCAACCAGATCAGTTCTGTATTTGATTATTTTTTTATAATTTTTTTCCCCATTCATTATTTTGGGTACCCACAAGCATCCTCATCAAAGGGTAAATTATGTCCTTTATAACTAAACCTTTTTTAAAAATAAAATAAAATAAAATCAGAATCCCAATAACCAGTAAATAATAAGTATCTACAATGGAGTATTCATTCACCAATAAAATACATTTATCATTACTAACTGTGTGTCTTCCTGTCCTTGGAGCAAGGGACTAAATTATGTTTACACACACACACACACACACACACTATTATAACCATCAATCTCACTTTAGGTTCACCCTCTAGGGAAAACATCACCATTGTTTCTTGGCCTTTGGGCTAAGATCAAGTGTGGCGTAAACATTATTTTTCCTGGTATGTTAAACAAATAAATACATACATAGAAGCTCATGTACCTTATGGCCTGCCATTGCTTTCCATCTGTAGAACCATGTCATCTAGGAGAGCTCATCCTAGTTTTGAAAAGATCTATTTTGTCTTTGAAGCTATTCTCTCCAAATAAACTTGGGTTCTATACTTCAAGGCTATGACTTTGGTGGATTTTCTATTTACCTACCAGATTTTTCTTTCCCCTTCTTATATAGGTTCTTTCTTCTTCAGTTTAGGGGCAATTTGCATCATTTTTCAATCAGAGGTGAGAATTTAGTATCTCAAAACAAGATGAGGACAAACACAATTTCCAGGATCAGTCAAGGTTTTTTTAGGTTTTTTATTTAATAATTAGATATATTATGTATATCAGTATTAAATCAAGAGTAGAGAATTAGTATTAATATAATGAATAAGGCAATAAACTGTAATTGTTATCACACAAGATATTTATATACCCAGACAACACACCGTTTAATGAAAGATGGATTGTTTGTATTAAAAATAAAATTAAAAATTAAATTAAAAAGGGTCTTTTTATGTAAGAATTGTAAGGAAAAGTACAAAATGTACTTCAGGGTGCCTAATTAGCCCACCTTAAATATAGATACACTATATGGAGCCAGAGGAAAGCATTTAAAATAAAATAACAAGGATACAACGTAAAAATGTATGGCATAGAAATAACTTTTTGTTCGCTTCCTTGTTTCTGAAAGGAACTCAACACATTTGCCTATTTAACTGGGAATATATCTAAATCCAGAAGAAGTTTTCAAATATTAGTACTTTGCCCTAGACATCAGAGAACCCCACGTTATGGATTGACATGTATAGTCTCCATTTCTGGCTGAGATGTTCTTCTGTATTGTTTAGCGAGCCACAGACCTGAGCCAGGTTGCATCTAAGGAATGATGGTTGGTTGGACTTTAAGAAGATCCCTTCCATGGCAGCCAATTCAGAGCAGGCTGATACCTCCTAGGCCTTTTCCATAGAGTGCTTATCCCCTTCAAACAGATGGTGCCTTAGCTCTATCAGCTTACCCACATCTTGCCTCCCAACAGGCATCCTGCCTTAATAATTTCCATGCCAGAGCACTGAACATCTTGTACTATTACAAAGGACACTGCCAAAGCGAGAGCTCAGCCCTTCCAGAGATGACACCAATCCAGTTCCTCCATTGTTTGCACGATTTGGAAGGGCCTTCCTGCAAGGCTAATCCAATGGCATCTCTCCCTCATGTTCTTCTTGCCATCAGAGAAGAAAGATAGATGCTTGACTAGAGGCTTCTACCACCCCAGTGGTGGAGACATATGTTCCTAAGTCAGAAGTCACTCTGGGCACAGTTTGGGTTTGAGGAGCCAAGGAAAGGAAGCTGTGCAAAAGAGCTTCCGTAAAACACTTCTGAAACGGAGCCCCAAAGAAAATGAGATCAAAGCTTGGAAAATAAGGGATGCGTTTCAAAACAGGAAGAAGAATCTGGACTTTGATGATGGCAGCAGCTATCATCATTCAAAAGATCTCAGATCTTCCAAGGTTTTTCTGGTCTAATTACAAACTCAAAGTAAACCTAGTTTGTCTAACTGTAAACTCAAAGTAAACCACTCCAAACTCGATTGCAGAAAATACGACTTCAGAAACAGAGTGGTCAATGCCTGGAACTCACTTCCTGACTCTATTGTTCCATCCTCAAACCCCCAAAACTTCTAAGCTTAAACTGTCTGCTGTGGACCTCACTCCATTCCTAAGAGATCCGTAAGGGGTCATGCATAAGCACATCAGCATGCCTACCGTTCTACTGTTCCCATTTATTTGTACTCATTTATTATGTATATACTTATACCTGTTTATACTTATATGTTTATATGTTATGTTCATACTTATACTTGTTTTCTCATACATGCTTGACAAACAAATAAAATAAATACAAATAAATAAATAAATAAATAAACTAAAGTTTTGACATTGTCTTCTTCCCCTCAAAACCAGAAGTGCTGGTTTAGAAAAGAAGATAGAATAGATAGAATTCTTTATTGGCCAAGTGTGATTGGACACACAAGGAATTTATCTTGGTGAAAATACTCTCAGTGTCCATAAAAGAAAAGATACATTCGTCAAGAGTCAAGAATCATCAGGTACAACACTTAATAATAGTCAAAGGGTACAATAAGCCATCAAATCATACTAGGAAACAGTCAATATAGATATAAGGATACAAGCGACAAAGTTACAGTCACACAGTCACAAGTGGGAGGGGATGGGGGATAAGGAGTGATGAGAAGATTAATAGTAATAGTAGTGCAGACTTTGTAAATAGTTTGAAAGTGTTGAGGAATGATTTATTTAGCAGGGTGATGGTGTTCAGGGAAACCTGTCCTTGTGTCTAGTTGTTCCATAGCATCGTTTTGAGGGAAAGAGTTGAAACAGTTAATGTCCAGGATGTGAGATATTTTCCCAGCCCTCTTTTTGACTTGTGCAGTATTCAGGTCCTCGATGGAAGGCAGGTTAGTAGTAATTCTTTTTTCTGCAGTCCTAATTACTCTCTGAAGTCTCTAGGATCTGCAGAACTATTGCTTAGAATAGAGCCTTCTCTGCCTTTTTAATTCAGTGCTCACTTAAAAAGGAATTCTGAAATCTCTACAGGGAAAATCAGTTGGATGGGATCAAATGAAATAAGAGTTGAAAGAGTAAACTTGGATTACAACATCTGTCCACCAGATGGAGATATAGAATCATCTTCAACTTCTTGTAAAATGAACTCTTAAACACTTGCTTGCACAAACACACATAACTCAAATGGCCTTGGAAATTTGGAGCATTCCCCAAAGACAAAGGCTTGTAAATGGCCTAATTGAGCTGTTTCCCTTACGAGCCTTCCAAAAATCACTTTTCTTGCAACATGCAAGAGTTGCAAAAGTGATAGGAGTTTAGGAATACAGAGAGAACATCTAACTCAGTTAATGTGGAGATGATAATGAAATAATTAAGCCAGTCACCCTAAACCAAAAAAAATCTCAATTATTCTTGTGATCGGCCAGTTCGTTTTGCCTGCAACTAAAATAGTGGATTTTCTACCACCCTCTCTTGCAGTAAGAACTGCAAACTTATTGGTTGACATACCGAAATATATTTCGCAATATTTTTTGAACTACAAAATCCATCAGGGTTATAGGCTATCCAGAATTTTAACTTCAGCTTGGAAAAAAGGGATTCATGCAGGTTTTTTGGCATTCATTTTAGATGTGCTTCTGTGTAAGTTCCCACTTACACACTTTACTTTGCCTAAGATGAGAAGAGATAAATAATCAGTGTGAAATAGTTTATAAAACAGGATCTTTAACGTGGCAAATTCACATTGCAGTAACTGTCCTTAGAGCTCACCACATGTGATCTGCAGCCCTTCCAGAAGACCAGAACTAATTTTTGGATCCAAATTTTGCCTACCAATATCAGTAGGACTTCAAGGACTAATTTAAGCTAGGCATGTGGGATAGTATGTGCTTTTTTCCTTTCTGGTGCTTACTTGATTTTCCTCCACTATGCTCCTGAATACCTGGAGAAGTCATCCCACCTGGGACCATCCAAGACCCCAATCTTTTCAAATGGACAGTCAGGTTTTACAAACACTTTGGCCAATGAGGTTTATGAAAATTAGGAAAGTTTCGTTTCTTTATTTCCATTTCATCAGAACACTGGTTGACCAAGCCAAGCAGGAAACATGATGCACTTCTAATACACAATAATGGAAATTTCTTCTGGCACTTGTGCATGGACATGAACAAAAATAAAGCAAGGAGTTAGCCCATTTCCAGGAGAAAGTCTCTTGGAAGTATTTTTGAGCTTGCCAAACAGGTTTCTAGGAACTAACTTTTTTGGACAAGTAAAGAACTATATAATGGTCAAAATGTGAGACTTAGTTTGATTTGCTCTTGAAGAAGAAGGAAGATACCCAATAGTCAAGGTCTCCAAACTTGGCAAGTTTAAGACTTGTGGACTTCAACTCCCATAATTCCTGAGCTAACATGACTGGAGAAAGAATTCTGGGAGTTGAAGTCCACAAGTCTTAAAGCTGTCAAGTTTGAAGACCCCTGCAATGGATCATTTCAAGATTCCCTTGAATTAAGCATCTATCTTAACCAAGGATGAGTTTTCCTGATACTTTGGCTTCAGAAAAAATTGTCAAGTAATCTCTGCGGATTTCTTCTGCCTAGTTGCATGATTCCATAATTGTTTATTTAACTTACTTTAAATAATTAATAACTGTTGTCCTAATAAACACTGAGAGTGTATCACTGTGAATGGAACTAGCTCAATTCCACAACAACTAACAAATTTCTCAGCTCCCACCAGATGGCGCTTCCTATTTTAAATTAATTCTAGAAAGTGAAAGAAGGAATCAGGTCTCTCAATCTGACTTTTCCAAACAATTTTTGAAGGAAAAAAAACCCCACCAGATGGGAAACACATGATTTGAAAAGAGAAGCAATAACAAAGCTTGTCTCTTCCATCAACTTTCACAATAATGTTTATTACAGCTGGGATAGCAGTGAATCTAATTCAATTTCTAGCCAAAGTTGCTGCTATTCTCTTCCTCTTCCTCCTCCTCCTCCTCCTCCTTCCTCCTCCTCCTTCCTCCTCCTTCTTCTTCCTCCTCCTCCTCCCTCATATCATTTGCATAGATTATATAAGGTTGGTAAAGATTATATTGATTTCACTTTAATCTCTTTTTTTCCTAGCTGTTTCACCGTAAAGGCAAATCAAATTGAAGTAATGGTTGATCTGTCTCCAAAGACTTGACTAAATTAAACTAAAGTGCTAAATACAAAGCCCACACAGAGCTTCAAGGATTAATCTGAACAGAGCAAATGAATTTGCTTCCTGCAAAGGTTTCTCTACCTTTGCACTTCCTTTATGCCTTAGTGGAGGGGCAATCACCTCCAAGCCTTACTCCCGAGTCCCCCCTTTAGTCTCAGCTGCTCTTTCCTTCTAGCAGCTCTGCGCACACATGCACTGGGAACAGGCTCCCGCTGTTCCTCTGCCTCACTGCTGCCAGACTCTGAAGGCTCCAGAGTCAGCACACAACTCCCAGATGGTCCTGGCCCCATCTCTGCATTGGACACAGGACCCCCATTCTCTCCAGGCTCCCGGACTGGTCCCTGTTCTTCCCCACTGTCCAATTCTGCTGCTATCTGCACAGGCTGCTGGCAAACCACAACGACAAGAAAATTTGTGTCTGGATTCCTACAGAGTTGCTACCAGGGTGGACACCCCCAAGGCAGAGGAAAGAGTGACCAGCTTTAGATGCTCAAAGTGGCTCCACTTCTCAGAATCCTCTCTTAATTACATATTCCTTCAAAACTTTTTTTTTTTTTTTAACATGATCAGCAGACTTATCCTTTCCTCCAATCAAAATTTGGACCTCCAAGTTTTGGGAATGTAGCAAAACCTATCTAACTTTGTTCAGCCTTTCTCACTCCTTCACTTTTTTCCTTGAAGTTCATAATAGGTTTCCTTCAAGCAAAGAAAAGATGCTAAACAGCTACGTCTGACATAGGATTACATGCAACCTAAGTGCTTGAATTTCACTGCTGTGTTGTAGGATATCTGCTTGGTAAGGAACAGGCTCTTTTTTTTTTTTTTTAATTAAAATCAGATGTCCAAGTTCAAGCAGAGGAGAGAACAGTCAGGAGGAAGATTTAACCAGTTTTGCTTAGGAAAGCGGTTGGCTGTATTAGCTAGCTTACCATAAACATAGAGAAGAGAAAACATAGATCATGTTTTTGAAACCAATTTCCTGGCTACTGAATTTAAAGGCTATTTCTCCTTTTTCCAGATTCTTTCTTGTTGAAACATGTGAGAGTTTGAACCCAAACAATTCCCTCTTTCTCGGACATAAGGATGTTGTTTGATGTGCCTGATCAATGACATTTGTTCATCTAAATTTGCTATTAGTATTCAGGATGTTGGGGAAAAAAGAAAAAAAAGAGGTGGGTGGAACTTCACTGTTCTTTGTTCTGGAAAAAAGTTTTCATCAGTTTTGGATTTCTACCACTCTTTCCCAGATGCTGACTAAACTTTTCAAAAGCCTGAAAAAGGTGCATGTGCTAGCTTCTCTCCCAGGCCAATATATCTAAGGACTTATTTAACCAAATCACAGACAATATACCACTGGTCAAAAACTAAATCAATAGAGAACAGCTAATTTTCTGAACTATTGAGTGCTCTACATCCCATGATTGAACAATATAGGTTTGAGGGTCCATGTGTGTGTGTGTGTGGAGGGGTTGTAACTCAAAAGCAAGAAAAGAAAATCTAGGTGAAGCACCAGTGACAAACTAGCTCTGGGCTTCATGAAGAGTTGTAGAGAAGGCAAAATAAAACTTTCTATGTATATAATTCTTGTACATGAAGTCGTGAAGGTTGGAGCTCAAGATCATTGTCCAAGACTCACAGCCTGAAGGACATTGATCCAAGACCTACCGGTAAGAAGTTGTAGATGAGAAGTGGAGCAGTAAACTAGCCTGTTCCAGTTCTTGATCTGATGACATGAACTATAATCCATGAGTGCAGCTGGTCATTATCTCTTCCTCTTCTTCTTCCTCCTCTTCCTTATTTTCCTCTTCTATTAATTCCATATTAATCCATAAATATAAAACTTATGTCCCTAGCTATTGGTGCCCACACAAGCAAGAAGTGGGACAAATGAAAATCTTGGATGCTGGTCCTTGGAAAGAGTCAGACCCTTCAAAATTTGCTCTTGGTTTTAATCAACTTCTATTGCCAAAAAGAAAAAAAATGTTATGTAATTATCTTCCAATTGGATTGGATAAATATCATGCTTTCACTCAAATGTGGTGCCAAGGGAGTCCGGGAAAAACCCTCTTTGTTGGCCTTTGCATTTGAGCTTGTTACCATTGTGAGTCATTCTGAAAAGCCCCAAAGTGTCTGTTCATTTCACAAGAGCTTTGTGTTGAGTTTTATGTACACAACTAGGGACAATTCCTTCTTTCCTGTTCACTGATGCATCATTTAGATAGACTAGAAGTCTGTCAACTTAGACTCGATACATCAGAGAATTTCCTTGTCTTCCTCCTTCCTTCCTTCCTTCCTTCCTTCCTTCCTTCCTTCCTTCCTTCCTTCCTTCCTTCCTTCCTTCCTTCCTTCCTTCCTTCCTGATTTGTTCTTTTGTTCAAATTCACAAAAATTCAGATTGTCACGTGACCATTGTTGGGACCATATTTGGGGATGGAGAAGCATTGTACATAATGGCACTCACATGCTTTCAAAACTTCCAGTCAAAATCCAACTAAACAATCAACACATATGTTCCAGGCGCAATTCCTGTTGCTTCCCACTTTTGTGAAGTAAGTAGAGCCGAGGTTCACAGGTGCTACATTTCAGTGGCCATATACCTGTTCTCTGCAACAACTTCCCTTTAGAGACCTAACTTGTCTTACATTGCTGCCCTTCCAAAAATGTTTAAAACCAGAACTGTTTCAGACGTGGCATGGAAAGTGAGGTGACGCTATATATACATGGTTATCTATGCATAGCTGTACATGGTCATATGTAGGGGCTGCCGCCAAGAAGAGGGGGTCAAGCTATTCCCCAAAATACCTGAAGGCAGGACAAGAGGCAATGGATGGAAAATAACCAAGGAGTGAAGCAGCCTAGAACTAAGGAGACATTTTGTGACCATGAAAACAATCAACCAGTGGAAGGACTTGTCTCCAGAAGTTGTGAATGCTCCAATACTGGAGGTTTTCAAGAAAAGACTAGACAACATTTGTCTGAAATGGTGTAGGGTTTCCTGCCTGATCAAGGGGTTGGACTAGAAGACCTCCCAGGTCCCTCCCAACTCTGTCCTTCTGCACAAAGTCACCACGATATGAGTAGACAGAATCTGTTGATGAGGTGTTCAAATATTATTTAGGGAGAGGACTTTAACCATGATGAGCTAGCAATGAACTGCAGCAACCGTTGCTTTAATTTCCCAGAATCCTCAGGTGGACTGCATGGTTGAAAGCATTGTAGGAAATGAAAAGGTAGTTTTGAATCCTCCAGCTGCTTTCTTCCCCAAATGACAGCCGTATGTTATTTCAAGATAATATGTCCTGATAGTAGATTACTCCATCCATTATGCATCACAATTTGTTGTTGATTTAAGCAGATGTGGTCATCTGGGGAATTTAAAGCATTTAGACTAACTGCAAAGTGACCTTGGGTATTTGGTGGCCTTTAAATCCAGATCTCAACTCTTGGGAATAAAAACTATTTTCTGTCACTGATATAATCTTTGACCTCCTTGCTTCCTAACTGTGTTGATAAGCTCTAGGGCATGTCCTTTATAAATAGTGAAACAATAATTAAAAAGGAAAAGCTCAAGAAGCAAAATATATAATAGTTTTATCAGCCTTTTTCTCTCTCTCTCTGGAGAAGTCTACTCTATAGAGAGTTTAAGTTCTGTTTTATTAATGTTGTGATCAGAAACAGAACTCTGTGAAGGTCAGGAAGTTTTCAGATAGTCCAATGAAAATCAGATGGTGATCTGGATAGTTTCTTGGTGAAAAGACACGTAACAAATAATTAAATAATGACCTGGTCACTCACTTGCCAAAGCCAGATAGCATAACTCAATGATAAGGTGGTGAACTGAATCTACAAGTTGCGAGGATGGCTTGACTTTGTAAATTAAGTAGCAGAATTGTAAGAAGTTGGAAAAAGAAAAAGGAAAGGAAGGAAAGGAAAGGAAGAAAGAGAGAAAGAGAAAGAAGGAAGGAAGGAAGAAAGGAAGGAAGGAAGGAAGGAAGGAAGGAAGGAAGGAAGGAAAGGGAGGGGACAGTGGTCATCTTTGTTTTTTAGCCGGCATTGTCTGAGGATGCTATGCACTCCAAGGTGCATAGAACATTGTTATCTTCCCACAAAAATGTGTGATGACCTGAGACATGGCACAAGGGCAACACAGTCAGATAAGCAATAAGAGTCCCTTTATTATCTCCAACTTTGCCCCCAATGTCCAGGTTACTTCAGGCTAGAGAAAAGCTCTCCCAGGAACAGCCTTTGACTGCAGAAAATCAAGTCCAAAACATGGTACACACAACTGTAACTTAAAATCTAAACAAATCAAACTAAAGTAATTAGTTTGGCAGGGCAAGAGAAGGAATTTCAGACTTGAAAGCATGGCAAAACTCATACAGTTGGGAAGATGCCAGGAACACAGATAAGCCACGAGGAGACAAGATAAAGTCACATTTGCTCCCAGTAGCTGCCACACTCAGCATGCATTTCTTATCAACTGTCTTCCCAGCTGTGGCTAATGAAGGGAATCAGGACCCTTTCCTCCCCCGTAATCCATGCAACCCACATTGCTCTCTTCTCCATTCCTCCCTGTGTGCCCTAGGATGAAGAGGGGCCTGGGGCTTCCTCTGTACTCCTTCTTCCTAGTTCTATCTCTTCCCTGCTCTGCCCAGCTGGACTTTTCCCTTCCCCAGCCAACCGAGCCACACTCCCACACCCTGTCAGCTGTCCAGCTTCCTCCTCAGATTCAGATTCCGACAGGGGCATGACAAAGGGTAGCTATTTATCTACTCACAATCACTTCCTGTGTCTGGAGGCAAATTGTTCCATTGATTAATTGTTCAAATTGTCAGGAAATATCTCCTTACTTCTAAGTTGCTTCTCTCCTTAATTAGTAGCTTCTTGTCCTGCCTTCAGGTGCTTTGGGGAATAGCTTGACTCCCTCTTCTTTGTGGCAACCCCTAAAATATTGGAACACTCCTATCATGTCTCCCCTAGTCCTTATTTTCAATAAACTAGACTTCTTTTCATTAAACTACTTTGTGTAGTTTCTAAGAAGTGCAATGAAAAGATCCCTTGAGGCGTAGGCCCAGCCTACTTATTTAATTTCTCATTTCAGAAATAGAGCAAAATTTTTCCCCCTGACATTCATTCATTCTAGGTTAATTTTAATTAATGCCCTTCTGATCTCTCCTGGCTTTTCTTTAAGATAACAGTCTTGCTCAAGCTACCTTCAAAAGTTTTTTTTTTTTTAAATAAAAATATCCAGCCTGACTAAGTCCACATCTGGTTTTTTTTCTTTCCTTCAGACTTCCTCTGGCAGCCGCTTAGGAGCCTGCGCATCTGGAGATGTTTGAAAGCATACAAAGGAATTGCTGGAGCAAGCAGAAGTGAAAAAAAAAACCTCTCAAGGAGAAAGTGAAGATGTGCTCATAAAAAGAAAAGGAGAAAACGGAACAAAGACGTTTTACAACTTAAATCTCCCTCCCTCCCTCCCTCGAGATATCTTGGACCGAGAAGGACTACAAGGAGAGAAGAGAAACTGCAGAAGATGAAGGCAGATGTTTCTTTCAGGATTGTGGACTGCGTTTTCAAAATCCTCCTGCTGCTGCTCTCCATTTTAAATCCAGCTTCTGCACCTCCACCTCTCACCTTCAGGCTCTCGGAAGAGGTTGAGGGCAGGGACCTCATCCCATCACCCATCATTAAGTTTCCTGGTGATGTTTCCCCCAAAACAGACAAAGAACTGGCATTCGTAAGTTGAGCTTCTTCTTCTTCTTCTGTTGTTGTTGTTGAAATAGTCTTGCAATGTTTTGTGCAAAATCTGAGTCCATATCTTCAAAAAATTGTTGGCAGATCGACTGTCTTCCTGGTCTTAGAAGAGCTTTCTTTTTCTTTCTTTCTTTCTTTCTTTCTTTCTTTCTTTCTTTCTTTCTTTCTTTCTTTCTTTCTTTCTTTCTTTCTTTCTTTCTTTCTTTCTTTCTCTCCCTCCCTCCCTCCCTCCCTCTTCTTTCTTTCTCCCTCACTCCTTCTCCCCTCTTTCTTTCTCCCTCCCTCTTCTTTCTCTCTCTCTCTTTCTCTCCTTCTTGCTTTCTTTTTCCCTCCCTCCCTCTTCTCTTCTCTCCTCTCTTTCTTTCTCCCTCCCTTCCTTCTTTTCCTTCCTTCCTTCCTTCTTTCTTTCTTTCTTTCTTTCTCCCTTCCTTCCTTCTTTCTCCCTTCTTTCTTTCTTTCTTCCTTCCTTCCTTCCTTTCTTTCTTTCTTTCTTTCTCTCTCCCTCCCTCTTCTTTCTTTCTCCCTCACTCCTTCTCCCCTCTTTCTTTCTCCCTCCCTCTTCTTTCTCTCTCTCTCTCTCTTTCTCTCCTTCTTGCTTTATTTTTCCCTCCCTCCCTCTTCTCTCCTCTCTTTCTTTCTCCCTCCCTCCCTCCCTCCTTTCTTTCTTTCTTTCTTTCTTTCTTTCTTTCTTTCTTTCTTTCTTTCTTTCTTTCTTTCTTTCTTTCTTTCTTTCTTTCTTTCTTTTTTCTCCCTCCCTTCCTTCTTTTCCTTCTTTCTTTCCTTCTTTCTCCCTTCTTTCTTTCTTTCTTTCTTTCTTTCTTTCTTTCTTTCTTTCTTTCTTTCTTTCCTTCCTTCCTTCCTTCCTTCCTTCCTTCCTTCCTTCCTTCCTTCCTTCCTTCCTTCCCAAGTCAGAACAGTGTATTTTTGAACACTCTCACTCTAGAGTGAGACATCTTCAGGTTTCTGAGGCTTGAATAAACAAATCTGAAGCAAACCCTACAAGTTCTTCTCAGGATAACCTACAATTTCCTTGTAATTTTTGTTTTTTCTTTTATGTGTCTATAAAATATAAGTTTTAAGAGTTGGGGTTTCCATCTGGACCAATTTCTTACTCTGTTTTTTTTTTAATGTATCATTTATGCGTAGTCAGAGAGGCCCCCTTACTATTTAAAGCTTAATTTTTCAACCAACTTCCTAATGAAGCTCAACTCTCATCTTGAAAGGCAGTAATTGCTCCCCAGGGCTCTGCCAGGGTTATGTTTGTAGCAAATCTGTTGGAAAGGGGGAGTTATAAAATGTTACTTATTATAATGACGATTCATCATCAGCCTGTTCATTGATTCTTTAAAAGTTGACTGTCTAGAAAACATGTTCCAGTGACTTGCACCGGAGTAGTAGCTAAGAGTTATTTACTTATTTATTATTAATAATTATTTATGTGTTTAGAAGATTAATATGGTTGCCCAATCACTCTGTGATTCTTGGTCAGCTTCCAGACAATTAAAAAAAACCCAATATAAAAAAAAGAATAAACCCCAACAAAGAATGATTTATTACTTTGTTGTATAAATTCCTCTTTTTTCTTTTGAGCTTCATCATGATATAACACGGCAACCAAGCTGCAGAATTCAAATCCTAGTATCAATAAGGGAGAATATTTGTAGTTCAGGGTCGAAATGAGAGGTCCTTGGTGCTCTCTGAATTTGGTTGTTTTTCTTGCAGATGTTTCATTATCCAAACTAGGTAATATACTAGCAGTAATGATGTTACCTAGTTTGGGCAATGAAACATCTGCAAGAAAACAACCAAGTTCAAAGAGTACCAAGGACCCAATAGTCTCTTCCTCCTCACCCTCCTCTTCCAACCTTACACCCTTCTAGCACTGATGATGTTACCTAAGTGGTTAATTGTACCATATTGTTTCACGAAGCAAAAGTTACATTGCCCATCCTAGTTTTGATATTGACGTCAGCTTCAGAGATGGACAAATGATGACTTATTTAACCTGAAAGATGCTGATCATTTCCGACTTGATTTTCATTCAGCCAGTTAAGCCCAGTATTAGGCAACCATAGGGCTGATCTTTGCTTTGGGGCCATCATTTGAAAATTTTGTTTTTTGTTTGCTTTTTTTTTTCAATTAGAGAGGTAGACATTTAGATCCATTTCTTTCTTTCCATATTCACTGCTCTTTTTCTTTTCTTTTCTCTAAAAGCAATACCTCAACAAGTATTATGGATGTCCCAAAGATAATTGCAATCTACTCGTCCTGAAGGACACTTTGAAGAACATGCAGAAGTTCTTTGGGCTCCCTCAGACTGGAGAACTGGACCAAAACACTATAGAAACCATGAAAAAACCCAGATGTGGCAACCCAGATGTGGCCAATTATAATTTCTTCCCCAGGAAACCAAAATGGGAGAAAAACCTTGTCACATACAGGTAGGTACCAAGTGGCACAGTGTCTTCTGAAAATGACTACCCTAAGAAGGAAAACATGGAACTTCTAGTTGTTTCAACCACATGGAGGAGAAAAAGCATTCAGCTTCTAGAGGACCTTCCATCTCCAAATGTAGTTATTTTATGGCTTGGTTGAGGTTGAAAGGACTTCTTGAAAATTCAGCATTTGTTTCCTTCACTGGTCATGCTTGGTTGATTGCCCAGGAGGAAAGGAGTAGAAAATTAAAGGATCCTACTCCATTGTTCTCTCTTCTCAAAGTTTTTAGAGGAAGACAGCATCACTTATAGAATTAAGATTGATGTGACAGTCCGTAAATCTATAGCTCAATGTGGACTCTATGCAAGGGGTTGGCAGAATTTTTTTGCAGTTTCCCTGGCAGGAAGTAATTTGTCATTGGCTTTTTTTTCATAGGGAAGAGAGAAAGTAACTGGCCCAACACAGTGGGCTTCATGCTGAGGCAGAGCTAGAATTCAGAGTCTCCTGGTTTCAAGCCATTACACTACAAACTGGCTCTCTCTTTAACCGGTGGATAGAACTGGATAACCAAAATGTGGTCAAAGAGAAATACGTGCCATTTTTCTCGAGGACTCAATTTTACCCATCTTTGACCACATCCAAACCAAAATAAGCTGTTTACAGAATTACGGGTGGAAATGAATCAAGGAAGAAATAATCTAGAACTAAGGAGAAATTTCCTGACAGTTAGAACAATTAATCAGTGGAACAACTTGCCTCCAGAAGTTGTAAACGTTCCAACACTGGAAGTTTTTAAAAAGAGATTAGACAACCATTTTTCTGAAATGGTATAAAGTTTCCCGCCTCAGCAGGGGGTTGGACTAGCAGACCTCCAAGGTCCCTTCCAACTCTGTTATTCTATTATATAGGCTTAGATGAAACACGGCATAGGTAGGGAGAGGGATAATAGAGGGATAGAATCAAGATCGCATGAAGGTCTAGTACCACTTTACAAAGCCTTAGTAAGACCACACTGCATCCAGTTCTGGTCACCACAATACAAAAAAATATGTTGAGACTCTGGAAAGAGTGCAGAGCAGACCAACAAAAATGATTAAGGGGTTGGAGGCTAAAACGTATGAAGAATGGTTAAAGGAATTAGATATGCCTGGTCTAATGAAAAGGACTGGAGGGGATGTGACAGCACTGTTCCTATATTTGAGGGGCTCTTATAAAGATGAGGGGGTCAAACTATTTTCCAAAGCACTAACAGGCAAGACCAGAAACAATGGTTGGAAACTAACCAAGGAGAGAAGCCACTTCGAACTAAAGAGAGATTTCCTCATGGGAAGAGTAATTAACCAATGGAAAGTTTGCTTTTAGAAGTTGTGGGTGTTCCATCATTGAAGGCTTTCAAAAAGAGGCTGGACGTTGTGTCTGAAAAGATATAGAGTTACAGTCACAGGAATAGAGCAGGGCGTTGGACTAGAAGACCTCTGAGGTCCCCTCCAACTCTCTTATTCTATGTTCTGTAGGCTGTGTAGGCCTTTCCACAAACTCTAGTGGAGTCAAGGGGTCCTCCATGCTACACCTCATCCTTCCACCCACTGTTCTTTAAGAAAAGGGCCATCTTTCTATTTGAAAGCTTGCAACATCCTTCCAGAACAGTCGCTTTTAAGAGTAGAATGTCTCTCTCTTTATTTTCTTAAAGAAAAAAAAAATACAACCCTAAAACTTGCATTCCATTGAACTCCATGGAACAACACACCACAGGCTCCTGTATGTCTGCCTTTCTCTTCTGAAAACTTTTGATTTGGCACTTTGAGCCGGAGATGATATTAATCCCACAGCCGTGTTGTGTCTGCAGCAAGAAAGCTGAGCAGAAATTACAGGGTGACTAGGACAGGAATTATTTGAAATGGCTCTTCATGGTCCCTGGGTTGCACAACTTTCAGGCAGAAGAAATTTTCTTTTTTCTTTTTTTTTATCCATTCTGCTTCAGTCAGAGATTAATGTTTACAAGCGTTCTCCTTTTCTGCACCTCATTCAGATGACTTGGCTGGCCAGGAATTAGCTGTGGAACAAAAGCAAATTGGCTAGCGGATTTGGGAGTAAGTCCAATGAAACAGAGTTTTGTACAAAACACATGGCCATCAAGGGTTGGCTTTGCAAAGGATTTTTCTTGTGTTTGCTTGAAAAGAGGGTTAAATTTTAGGATGCATAACATTATGCCAAGCTGACTTGTCAAGATTTGCAGATCCCAGTCAGTTCAGGATGATTCAGCAGATAAATTTGCAAGCACGGGTATTCCAGGATTAGAGAGTTGCAAAAATGCAAATTCCTCCTCCCCTCCACTAAAAGAAAGAGTGGCAAATGATTCCATTCACCATCAGAAGTTTTTTTTATAAATAGAACAGGAGGAAGAGCGGGGGAGGGACAAGGAGGAGGAGAAAAGAGAAGGAAGGAGAAAGGGAGTGAAAGGAAAGAGATGAAGAAAGGGAGAAGGAGAAAAAAGGAAAGGGAGAGCAAGACAATGAGAAGAAGAAAGGGGAATGGAGCAGGGAGATAGGAGGAGGAGAAAAGAAGGAAGGAAGGAAAGGAAGGAAGGAAGGAAGGAAGGAAGGAAGGAAGGAAGGAAGGAAGGAAGGAAGGAAGGAAAATGGAGACAGGAAGGAAGAAGAGAGTAAAGGGAAAGGAGATGGAGACATGGAGAAGAAGGAAGGAAAGTGGAGACAGGAAGGAGGAGAGTAAAAGGAAGGAAGATGAAAATAAAGAGAAGGAATAGCTTTGGAAATTAATTCCCTTTCTGCTGGTGCTACCTCTGACTCTGGCCCAGAAAAATTGCACCATTAAATGAACCGGTCTGTGTGCAAGATTAAGTGTGTGAGGTCTATCACAAAGACAGAGAACCTGAGGACCTCCCCATGTGTTAAACTACTATTCTCAGCCTTTCTCCTCTCTGGCTATTGAGAACTATAATTCTGCAGTTACAAACTGGGTTTCCTTCAGTGCTCAAACCCAAGGGGAAAGATGAAATCATCTAGTGGCTCTCCAGCTTTTGTGCAGCCCAGATGAGATAGACTTGAGTCAGAGCTCTGTATCTTTGAATTGATGAATCATCATCAATTGTCATTATTTTTGTCTTGAAGAATTTTAGGCTATACCCCAGATCTGGATTCCGAAACGGTTGATGATGCATTTGCCCGAGCCTTCAAAGTCTGGAGCGATGTCACGCCGCTGGAATTCTCCCGAATTCATGATGGAGAGGCAGATATCATGATCAACTTTGGACGATGGGGTATGCGCATCACGATACGGCGGGTCGGTTCCTACTCTGGTTTCTTGGCTGAGTTGAGTTGGTTTGTCAGAGTGTTTGCAATGTGACTACTAATGTGAGACAACCCAGGAGCACAACACAACACACAGAGGCTTTGTCTTTTAACAGTGGTTTATGTCCAAGACTGCTATCTGCATACATGTCTGTGGTAGGCACATACCAGGCAAGCAATCAGTCTTCATTACTCTGCATGGAGAACTACATTGGAGATAGAACATGAGGATATTGCTGATCCATGACCTTTTGTGGTAGTAAGCTTGAATTTTATTCATCCCTCACTCTGATGTAAGCCTCAGGTTTCACCCAACAGCAAAAACAATGCTTAAATTGGCACTTCTACCCCAAAGATGTCTAGGTACCAGGGTCTGATATTCTTTTGTTCCTTCTTCTGCAGAACATGGTGATGGGTATCCTTTCGATGGTAAAGATGGTCTCCTGGCTCATGCTTTTGCCCCTGGACCAGGAGTTGGCGGTGATTCCCATTTTGATGATGACGAATTTTGGACTTTGGGTGAAGGCCAAGGTAAGACAGTGGTTTCTGCTTCACAGGTGTCATTGCTTACACAGGTGTCATTGGCTGCCATCGTTGTTTTTCTTCTGTTGATGGATCCTCTGTCCTCTCTTTCCAAGTGGTCAGGGTGAAATACGGCAATGCGGATGGAGAATACTGCAAATTTCCCTTCCTATTTGGTGAGAAGGAATACAACAGCTGCACTGATGCAGGGCGAAGCGACGGGTTCCTGTGGTGCTCAACCACCTACAACTTTGATACAGATGGCAAATATGGATTCTGCCCCCATGAATGTAAGTTGAAGGATGGCTGTGGGGTCTTAAGAAGGCTGCTTTAATTGGGTATTGGCTTGTGGTCTTATGACAGGGTAGAGGTGAATGATTGAACCTTCTCAATAGCAATAGACTTGTATGCACTCAGACTTATATACCGCTTTATAATGCTTTGCAGTCCTGTCTAAGCAGTTTACAGAGTCAGCACATGGCTCCCAACTATCTGGGTCCTCATTTTAGCGACCTCAGAAGGATGGAAGGCTGAGTCAACATTGAGCCTGCAGAAGTAGCCTGCAATACTGTGCTCTAACCACTGCACCACTGCAGCTTCATGTGTGCTAGTTTCCATAAGTTTATTTGATCTCTTAAGGGACAAGGTCTCGCCATTTGTCAAAGGTGATTAAAATAAAGAGCCAGCCTGGTGTGGAGGAGTTGCAAAACAGCACTGAATTCAAAAGCTCAGAGAAATTATGATGTGATACCATAGTACCTTCATTGCAAAAGAGAGGTTGACAAAGTCAATGAGTCATGAGTGGGCAGGAAACAAGAATTCCTGCCAAGTGAGAACCATCCAATTCCAAATACTTGTTTTGTTACTGCAGCAATTTCTCCCTACTGGGCATTTATCTGATGCTCAGCTGCCACCAAAGAGAAACAACAGTAAGCAAATGTCCATTTCCCATGAATGAAGAGAAATATATGTGTCCCAGGATAATGTGGCAGTGTGATAATAATCAACCATTCAGGTATCATGACAACTGGAGACATGTGAACAATATATAAGAGCTTTATTATGAAGCTTTTGCAAAAGGGAATTCTGCTCATGGGCAGAAGACATGCTTGCCAGAAAGGCTGGGGTTTATCTGCAGGTTCAAATATACAGTCTCTACTCCTTTCTGGATTGACAATCTATCCAGCTACATATCTCCCTTTGCAACACCCTATTATTATTGTAGCATAACATCAGTTACATCTCTGGTTCGGGTACCTGGCCTAGATTGGATCCTGCCTGTGATATGTAGAATTATACCTGTGAAAATATACATCCAATCTAGATCAGACATCAGAACCAGAGATGTAGTCTTCTGAACTTTTGGATTCATGCTGGAGACCATCCTCAGGGAACTTCTCTCTCACCAGAATGGAGAGAGAGAGAGAGAGAGAGAGAGAGAGAGAGAGAGATGGGGATGGACTTCAGTACAAGACCAAAAGCTCAGAAGACCTGATCTTGGTGACCAACCCAGATTGAATCCTGTAAATGGCCATTTGAGTGCCGTATCTGGACTGGCACACATTGAATGTAGGAATGTCCTCTGAGATTCAGTCTTGTCTACCACACAGAGATTGACTGATTGATTGACATTCATTTGGTTGAACTTATATGCCACCCATTTTGCCTTGTAAACTTTAGGCAGCTTACAATCAGTAAAAACAACACAAGAAAACATGAAAACAAACAAAATATTAACTCCAAGGATACTGTACACCAGAGAAAATCACAAGGACAATTTTCTATTAAAAATAGGAAAAAATGGAGGGTTTCCCCTTGTTACTGGGAACGAGGATTGTGTTTTTTTGCAACGAGTGTATAAAATTAGAAGATTGCTTGGCAGTTATTTGCATTAATGAAGAAACACCAGGGATTTTGTAGACAGATCGAGGGCTTTTGTGAGTGATGCAATTTTTTTTTGTCAGAATCATTGAATAACAACAAACTCACAGATGGTCCTTGTTTGATAAATAGTGGCATTGTTCATATTATTATTCCAAAACATTGTTTTCTAAAGGCTTGCTTCATAAATGCAGATGTTACTAGAGCAGACAAGAGTAAATCTCCTAAATGTCAACGTGTTAGAGTTCATCTTACTCAAAGGTCCCTAATCACCACTGCATACTGTGTCTCTTCTCCAAGGTTGTATGGATTTGATGAAGACACAAAGCCCAAAACTACCTTAGGAAATGCTCTTTTATGTGAAGCCTTCCTTCTTTCCTTCCTTCCTCCCTCCCTCCCTCCCTCTCTCTCCCTCTATTCTCCCCCTTCCTCCTTCCCTTCCTTCTATTCTCCTCCCTCCCTCCTTCCCTTTCTTCTATTCTCCTCCCTTCCTCCCTCTCCCTCCTTCCTTCCTTCCCCTCCCTCCCTCCACCCTTCCCTTCCCTTCCCCGCCCTCTTTCTCTCTGTCTTTCCCTATCCTACTCTACCCTACCCTTCTTCACTAATCCCTTCCCTTCTTCATCAATTTCCTTTTTAAAGAAATATTGCCCGTAAAGGTAACAATAAATCAGTCTTCAATCTGAATTATTATTATTTTTTTGTACCACAACACTCATCAGTCCCAGCTACCATGGCTAATTCCCAGGGATGATGGCACAGTTATCACTCGTAATGTATTATTGATTACGGTTCTAGTGTCTCAGCTTTTACGCTTTGATTTGCGTTCGATAGGAAGGCAGGATTTAAAGGACCATCAGTCATACATAAAAACAAATCCGTGTGTCCCAATATTTCCCCAACCTCCCTCTGGCTTGACATAACTCTTGAGAAGTGGATATAATGAAAGCCATGGAAACTGCAGCTGGGCTGAATGTAAATGTTTTGATGTTATTGGCAGAAAGAAAAAAAAAATCCTATCTCTCTATAAATCTTATAAACACATCCTTGAGAAAGTGTTGGTCTTGAAATTCACCAGGAAGGAAGGACTCTTCCTTAATCCATACAGTTCTTTGCTTGCCTATTTTGTTTTATGTCTTGTAGCTGTTTGATGACCTGCCTTTTGTGTGCCTTACTTTAGAACTATACTTGGAAATGCTTGTTAAGCAGGGAAAGAAGAAAGATAGAAGACTTTCCTTTCTTGGATCAATATTGTGGGGAGCCTTCTAAAACCTCGCTGCTCAGGGAAATTCTGTAAACAAAACCTAGAGAGCTTCTGTCCTTTGGGAATTGGGATCCTGCCTTCCAGCATTTCCCCCATTGAATAGGTTTAGATTCTCTTTTTAATTATTGTTATTCCAGTGCTAAAGTTGTCTCTGCTATCAAAGTTACAGAAGTTGCTAAAGAGAATTGTGGAAAAAACAGAATTTGGAAACTTTTGGTGGTTACCAAACAGAAAAAAAGCCTTCTTTGGACATGGAGGCAATGACTATTTCCAGCAACACTACTTTAAGTTTCCATACTTTTCCCCCCTCTTAAATTGTTGGTGGTTAAGCTAATAAGATAGGTTATTAAAAGGCCAACCCTGGCTGAGTTTATAGCCCAAAGTTGCTTCCCTAGCAAATGAATGTGTCTCTCTAAGCAGCCTCGGTTCCCCTTTCATTCTCCAAAGGAAAGCTGCTTTTAAAAAAGTCTTGGAACTCCAGTGCTGGGTACATTCAGACATGCACTTTAACTAGCGTTGCTGGAATAGTCTTCAGGAAATGTGGCTGGAAGGCTGAGGAAACCCATTCTCAAATCAGTAGCAATTGAAAAAACAACGAGTGACATCCATTGCAACCTAACCGGCCACAATACCTTATGGTGGGTGGATGTAACACAATTAGCTTCAGATTTTTGAAAACAACAACAACAGCCTGGTAAAGGTACAGGCTGGATATTGACTGGAGTTGTGTTTCTCAACATTGGGAATTTTAAGACAGGTGGACTTCAGTTCCCAAAATTCCCCCAATAGTTTGCATGAGTTCTTCCTACTGTCCTTCCTTTCAAAAGCTTTCAAAAATTCTGTATCTAGAGAGAGAAAAAAGAAAGGGGGGAAAACCCCATTGTCAACTTGTTTACATGTAAATCACATGTTAATTTACAACTATTTACAAAGTCTGCACTACTATTACTATTAATCTTCACATCCCTCCTTATCACCCATCCCCTCCCACTTGTGACTGTATGTCTGTAACTTTGTCGCTTGTATCCTTATGATCTATACTGACTGTTTCCTAGTATGATTTGATGGCTTACTGTACCCTATGATTATCATTAAGTGTTGTACCTTGTGATTCTTGATGCTTGATGAATGTATCTTTTCTTTTATGTATACTGAGAGCATTTGCACCCAAGACTAATTCCTTGTGTGTCCAATCACACTTGGCCAATAAAGAATTATGTTCTGTTCTGTTCTATTCTATTCTTGATTCTACTCTACTCTATTCTTGATTCTTCTCTATTCTTGATTCTATTCTTGATTCTACTCTATTCTATTCTTGATTCTATTCTATTCTTGATTCTATTCTATTCTATTCTATTCTATTCTTCTATTCTATTCTATTCTATTCTATTCTATTCTATTCTATTCTATTCTATTCTATTCTATTCTATTCTATTCTGTTCTATTCTGTTCTATTCTTGATTCTGCTCTACTCTACTCTACTTTATACTATTCTATTCTATTATTTATTCTGTTCTATTCTACTCTATTAATCATGGACTCTTCAGAATGAAATACAGGGAATCCTTGACAAACAACCAGAATTGAGCCCCACATATTTATGCGAGACACGTGAATTTTGCCACATTTTACTATCTTTCTTGCCTCAATTGTTAAGTGAATCACTGCAGAGTAAGTGATTGGTTAAGGGAATTCTAGCTTCCCCATTGACTTTGCTGCTCAAAAGGTTGCAAAAGGGAAAGCGCATGACTCCCGGACATTGCAGCCATCATAACTATGAACCAAGCACTTGAATTTTGATCACGTGACCATGGCAATGCTGCAAAGGTCGTAAGTGTGAAAAGCGGCCATAAGTCACTTTTCTCGGTGCCGTGGTAATGTTGCATGATCACTAAATGAACTGTTGTGTGTCAAGAACTACCGGTATATGTCACACAACGTCTCATCGCTAGTATCGGGTTGCCAACTTGGAAACAAATCGCTGAAGTTTTAATGGCACGCTTCTTGTCCTGCAGCTCTTTTCACCATGGGTGGAAATTCTGATGGGCAACCGTGCAAATTCCCCTTCCTGTTTGAGGGAAGATCCTTTGATGGCTGCACCACAGAAGGAAGACAAGATGGGTATAGATGGTGTGGCACTACCGAAAATTATGACCAGGATAAGAAATTTGGATTTTGTCCAGAGACAGGTAAGAAGAGTTTGTTCAGAGGAAAAAAAAAACCCATCTCCCACCCTTTTCTTCAGTGTCATCAGACCCAAATTACAGGCTTCCAGAAATCGAAGCAATAATTCATAATAATTACAACAAAACTTCTAAATGACAAAGCAAGAATTTGATAGTATAGTATTAACCATTCCTGCTTTTATTGATTATTATTTTTTAAATGCAGCAATGTCTACTGTGGGTGGAAACTCTGAAGGACAGCCGTGTGTTTTTCCTTTTATATTCCTTGGGAATAAATATGATTCTTGTACTACTTCGGGACGGCAAGATGGGAAGATGTGGTGCTCTACATCCAGTAACTATGATGAAGATCGCAAATGGGGATTTTGTCCGGATCAAGGTAGAGATTTTTTCTCCTCCTCTTCCTCCTCCTTGTAAATGTTACTGCATTTCTTCCAGTTCTCCAAGATATCAAAAAACAAGGAATGCACCACAGTTGTAATGGACCAAAATAAAGGTTAAAGAATAAAAAAAACATAGTTCTTACGAAACAGCTCACTCTTGCATCATTTTTTGTTATGGTTCAAAGCTAGCAAAATAGGCTAGAGTTTTAGATTGCATCTCAAGATGTCCTTAGTGAATCAAAACAATTCGTTTACAGGCTTCCCTCATTCTCAGAAATATAACTGAGATCATCAAATGTCCAGAAACAATTGCAACCCTCCAAAAAAAAAAAAAAATATCCTAAGAAACTTACAAAGGAGTCAACTGTGAAGTCAATTGTAAATCATCCCTTCTCACAAAATTTTCCAACAGCTGGATCAAGGATGTTTGAACGCGGCTGAAAAGTAGAGTTTAGATACCACATGCCTTTTGTTTTTGTAGTTCATTTGGATTTTACAGTGCTCAGTATATTTTATTAGCCCAGTTTTAGATAGTCTTGGTTTATGACTTCGTACAAGTGACACCAACTATGGCTTGTCGGCCAAACATGGCTTAACATGAAAAACATACAAGTTGTTTAGTGGTTACGCTATTTTTTTTTTTTAGTGGTTTAGGTGGGCTTGGTTGAAAATTAACCAGGGAGGAAAGTATTTGGTCAGGGGTGACAATCCCAAGGATCTGATATTCAACCAAAGATTGGAACAAATTCTACAAATGTGCAACCTTACACATATACAATGCTTTGTCCAAGGTTGTATACAAGAATAGTCTTTAAGTTTCTCCAGTACCTTCCTATCTATCAAGTGACAAAAAGGCTGAAATGTTAGAAATAGTAAACTGAAAATTTGATATTGATCATAGGTCTTTCTCTGTTAGATTCATTTACACCATTAGAATATAACCATTAGAATATAAGTCCTGTAACTCTGAGCAGATAAATTATATAGAAATGAGCTTTATCATCCAAACATCATGGACCATCAGTCAGAGCAATGGCTACATCTTCTGTCTTGGATGTCTTCAAGGCCCCTGAAACTGCTTTTGTACAATGGGTAGATTGACTTCACACAAAGAGATATGTATGGGCAATACCATCGAGCAGCCATAAAAAGCTGATTTCTTTTCTTCCAGGGTACAGTCTTTTCTTGGTGGCTGCTCATGAATTTGGCCATGCAATGGGACTTGAACATTCTGAAGATCCTGGCGCACTCATGGCCCCCATCTACACCTATACCAAGCACTTCCGTCTTTCTCAAGATGACGTTCAAGGAATCCAACAACTTTATGGTTAAGTTTCCAGTCGGTTCAAACCTATCCAAAACATTGGAGTCCATATCATTATTAATCTTGGTGTTCAAGCTTCTCCAGGAGAATGAACCTAAAATGGTAGAATAATCTGGTGAACCATTAGAAGGAAGCCAGATGCCCTGTTCTTTTTCTTTCCATCTTTTATATTATCTAACACTATTATTATTATTTTTTGCATTACAAGGGAAAGAAAGCAGAATAAAGAATTCCTGATATTACTTCCCTTTCTGATTTCTAAGCTTAAAAGAATGTCCAGATTATTGTTGACTTTTTCTTGATTTTCAGGGGGTTCTATTGATGTTGGGCCAGGACCAAAGCCAACCCTTGGACCTGTCACTCCTGAACTTTGTGGCCAAGATCTTGTCTTTGATGCCATGGCTCAAATGAGGGGTGAGATCTTTTTCTTCAAAGACAGGTGAGTGGGGAGGTCAATGTCATGGCCCTGTTGGAATCTGACTCAGAAGAGGAAGCCGAACAGCTGACAGGGAGTGGGAGTGTGGCTCTGTTGGTTATGGAAGATCCTGGGTAGAGGCAGATATTTCTCTCTCTGGGTCCACACTGAGAATATATCTGCTGAACAAAACTCCGCATTGGTGACAGGAAGGGCATCCGGCCCTTAAAACACTCTGCTAGCTCCATTCAGTTGCCCAGACTCTGCCTTCAAGGGATTATGGGGTTATTACATGAAGATGATGAGTTTAGTTTTGGATTCAAGACAGTATAATAATACGCACAATGAAAAAGTGCTTACAAGAAACAACCAAGTTTAACATGTGAATCGGAGCAACGTGTTGAAAATGACACCTGGGCTCATGCCACTATTACGAGCTATAAAGCTGCATTTTTTTTCCCCCCTCACACAACTTGAAGAGCCAGCTCTCATTTAAAAACAGGAAAGAAAAAAAAAGAAAGATAATGCAACTAAAAAGCCTAATCTGACAAGCCATTTGCTCAACATCTATCAAATGGCAGCCTTGTCTGACTTATTATACAGCATTTCCAGACTCTGGAGTTCTTTAAACAAAATGAACTGCTCATCAGAGACGGAGGGAGGGATAAAAAAAAGATTACACAATAACGTTTTTATTAACATCCTGTCCCATAATTTCCTACATACTGCTGCTGAAATCAAACCAGAGTAAAGGTTTTTTTTTTTTTATTTTGCAATGTTCATAAATCGAAAGAGGATATCAGCTCAACAGCTTCCAAATTGCTCTTTTCATTCTTCTGATGAACAGTTAATGTTCCCGGGTTTCATTTGCAGCCAAGCTGTTTGATTGATGATTATTAGATTTGATCTTTTTTAGTTGCTACAATCATAATCTTCCAGAGTAATGGAATACTATACAAAGGTTGGCTTTTGCCAAACGTGTATCCATCTGTTTAGCGTACAGCGCAGGAGAAGGCAGAAAGAGTTTTAAGTGCCTTGTAAATGAATTTATTTGCTAGGATAATTGAAGCACCCACTATTCCGTCATTTTTTCTTGCTTTGTTTTTGTTGTTGTTGTTGGTCTTTGCTAAGGATTAATGTGAGTGCTGGAGAAAATTGTTATAAATGGCAAACATCTGGGCACAACACATTTTAAAAAATTCATGGGATAAGCCCCACCAATAAAAGATTGATGCACTGAATAATAACACAGCTCCCTTATAATTTAATGTTTATGTTACTAGTAGAATGTAAGCATTGGTGTGTGTGTGTGTGTGTGTGTGTGTGTACGTGAATGCACTTTGCTCAATTTGCTTAAAAAGCACATTAGCCTATAAAGTTTCTTGTCATTTTTTGGCTAGATTCTTCTGGAGAACAGCTAATGAACGGAACCGACCAACAGGACCTTTGCTCATTGCTGTTTTTTGGACTGACCTTCCAGAAAAAATTGATGCTGCCTACGAAGCCCCTCAGGAAGAGAAGTCAGTATTTTTTTCAGGTAGGATTTGGGCTAAAATCATCTAAACACACATACACAAAAATGCACACGGACTTCTGTCAAGCCAACTGCTCCAGCTAGATGTTCTTCAGAAGATTTGGCCTCCAAGTTCCAGAATTTAGAACCAGGAAGATGTTCTAATGTCACATAGTTGCTTTGTCCATGTTTATTTTATGTTAGGAAGAAGGAAGCAATTATATTTCTTTAGAATTGCCCCATTTTTGAAAACGCTGGAATGGATTTCCTGCAGAAGTTGTGAGTAATCCATCATTGGAGGTTTTTAAGAAGAGATTGGACGGACATTTGTCTGGAATAGCATAGATTCTCCTGCCGTGAGCAGAAGGTTGGATTAGATGACTTCCAAGGTCCCTTCCAACTCTGTTATTCTGTATTCTGGTTTGAGCAAAACATGGTTATTTTTCAAAATCTGCCCTGCTTTGAATTTTGCAAGGCTGAGTTTAAGTTAGAAACAATCCAACCTTCCCCCATTTCCATATTTTAGAGAAAAATCTTTGCAAAGGAATGGAAAGGTTTTGAATAAAAAACTATACAGTGGTTTTTTAAAAAAAGGATGTTGTTGAAACTGGCACAAAATTGCATTCATGTTTGAGTGCAAAGTGTTTTTATATGAAAATAGACTTTTTGTATATGTTGGAGTGTTATGACATGCGATGAACCAAATGTTCAACCAATCCAAAACGAGAAATGGAATCGAAATGAAACTTCATCTCTTTGCAGACGATTTATTTTCATGCAGCCATGCCAGTTGATCTGGGAAAATGGTTTTCAGTGGTTGCCTCAACCAAACAAAAATGAATAGCAATTCTTTTTTGGCTCTGATTACTACACAACAACCCACAATCAACACAAGAGAGTGAAGGGAAACAAAACAAGTGAATGTGCAGTTAAATTTATTTAAAGGAGTGGGGGGGTGGGAATCTTGCAAAGTGAATTTTTGATAGCTGAACAGCATTTTAATCATTATTGTGTATTATATTACATGATAACTGAGTATAGCCTAAACATTTTATAAGCCCATCCTTTATAGTCTCATGTCCTAAGGGTTTTAGAAGGAAGAAAGATTTATCTACTATTTATTTCTTTTTAAATGTATCGGCTAATTAAATTTAGAGAGTTGGGGGCAGTGTTTCTCCACCTTGGCAGCTTGAAGAATACTGCATTCAGGTTTGGTCACCTGATTATAACAAAAGAGGTTGAGACTTTGGCAAGAGTGCATGGAAGAGCTAGTAACATGATTAAAGGCCTGGAGACAAAAACATATGAAAAATGGTTGCAGGAGTTGGGTATGGCTAATCTAGAGAAAAGAAGGATGCTCTAGTATCTGAGGGGCTGCCACAAAGAAGACAGGGTCAGCCTATTTTCCAGAGGACCAGAAGATAAACCAAGGAATAATGGATGGAGACTAATCCAGGAGAGAAGCAATCTAGAACCAAGGACTAACTTCCATTAGTGAGGTTAATGGTGAGGACCATTAACCAGTGGGACAGGGTAGCCTCTTCCTTGTGGCAATTCCTCAAATATTGGAACACTGCTATCATGTCGCCCTTAGTTCTTCTTTTCATTTGATGAGTTTGACACACACACACACACACACACACACAAGCTCAGCTTGGTCACCTCTTACAGCCCAATCTGAACAAGGCTTCATGTCATCTTCTAGTCAGACCCACAGCCCCTAATTGCACAAAACAGGCAACAACAGAAAGGAACAAACCAACCAATGCTTTCATATATAATGCACTATTTTGTTACATGTAGGGACAATGTTAAAGGGTAGGGGGTTAATTTTGAAATGGAGTGTTTGGCCTGTCCTAATTTACCTCCCTAATTTATTTAATGTAGCTTCGCTGCCTAAAATCCAAGACCCTTTGATTGAGAAAACCCTTTTTCTCCTTCTCCTTAATCTCCTTGACGCTTGATTTTCCTAGGAAATGAATACTGGGTTTATACAGCCAGCACCTTGGAAAGAGGGTATCCAAAGAGACTTACCAGCCTCGGGCTGCCTCCTGATGTGCAACGTGTCAATGCTGCATTTAACTGGAGCAAAAACAAGAAGACATACATCTTTGCAGGAGACAAATTTTGGAGGTAAGGAATCCTGCAACCCCAACGCCGGGATACCACGGCACTAGGAAGTTAGGACCATCACACAGATTCACACACACTCTTAGCACCTGTTTCCAATGTCCAAGTAAGTTCAGAAGGTAGAGTGTAGAATTCTTTATTGGCCAAGGCTGATTGGACCCCCAAGGAATTTGTCACCTCTGGTGCATAAGCTCTCAGTGTACATACAAGCAACAAGCGATAAATCATGATCCCCATCATAAAATACAATCATCATATATCATAAGATCCAATAGTGGGTGATAGTCGTAGGGCACTAAAAAAGCAATCAACATCCATCATAAAAGGATACTAAATAAAGGCAGTCAACATAAATCATGTGATAGAAACCACAAAGCTAGTCATAAGAAGCTAAGGAAATAGGCAATAGGAAAGATGAGAAGATGAGAAGGATAATAGGTGAGGAAGGAACATGTGTTTTTTGTTCCTGTGTATTTTACAGATACAATGAAGTGAAAAAGAAAATGGATCCTGGCTTCCCTAAATTAATTGCAGATGCCTGGAATGGCGTCCCAGATAATTTAGATGCTGCCCTGGAAGTGAGCGGAAGTGGTAAGCTGCTATTTGTTTTCTAAGATATTTTATATATATAATCTGGAAGTGGGGGGATTGATTACAGTACTTCAGCCTGCTCCTGCATTATTTTTGGAGACGTTGACTGCTGCCCTGGTCACTGAATAGGACGACAACTTTGGCAATCTGCCGGCTGCCACAGTAAATTTCTCTCTTTGGTGAAAATCTCCCACTGCTGTAAGGAAATTTAGGAAGGGTGACCTTTGCTGAACTTTGCTGGGCTGTCTGAATAACTCGTCTCCAGCAGAGTAATCCTAACCCCCCTTTTAATGCAGCCCAGATTCTGATTAAAGAATCCTGCCTTTATTAGTAGACGAGGGGAAGAAAATCTCCTTTGAACTGAATCTCCTAAACGGCTGAGAACTTTTCACAGGGGTTGAGTTGGGAAAGAGGGGTGGAAGCTCAGATTCAAGCTTTTACCTCTCTGTGCCCATCTTTTCCTTTTTTTTAAAAAAAAAAAATGGCATGCTTGAAAAGAAGAAGAGAAGAGGAAAAAAATTCCAGTAACATAATTCTTACTGGCCTTTTGAAAAAATAGCCTTCACTCGGTCAAGTTTTTCAGTTCCAACAGACCAATTCCGCTAAGTCCTCATTTATGGATTATGTGTAGAGTTGGAGATGGCCTATCCATCAATCATAGCAAAAAATCTTCTACACCCACACCCCAGAGCACAATAATAAAAGATGCAGCTTTTATACCTTTTGTGGCCTCTAATATCAAATTCCAGAATGGATCAGGAGAAAAACTTTCTTGGGGTGAAGGTTAGAGGAACTGGGAGTGGTGGACAAAGTTTGATATTTTAAATCATGCAAGTTTTGCTGAACTTTATGCCCCAAATAGTCCTACTTGTAAAAGGTGACTTTCAACAAGCCACAAAAACAAGTTCTTTCAGCCATGGTGGCACAGTAGTTAGAGTGCAGTACTGCAGGCTACTTCTGCTGACTGCTGGCTGCTGGCAATTTGGTAGCTCGAATCTCACCAGGCTCAAGGTGGACTCAGCCTTCCATCCTTCCAAGGTGAGTAAAATGAGGAGCCAAATTGTTGGGGGCAAGAGGCTGACTCTGTAAACCGCTTAGAGAGGGCTGTAAAAGCACTGTAAAGCGGTATATAAGTCTAAGTGCTATTGCTGAGCACGGGCTCCAAGATGAGCATCTGTGAATCGTAGCATCATAGTAAGCCAAACCATGGTTTATTTTTGGAGGCCTATAAATACAACCGTTGCTTATCTGAGTTCCTTATGAGGTTGAAGGTTTGTTCTCTAAGCTTTCTGAATGTTTCGTTATCAGGCTAAACTTCAGCGGAGTTTAGGGGATGTCAGTGTCAATGTTCTGCTTATAAGAACTTCAAGTGTGGGGTATCAAGTGAGGGTCTTGTGATGGGTCAGGTGTGAGTTATCAGTGAGTCTTGTAATGGGTCTTATGATGGGGAAGTTACATTAGGAGCAGTGGTGGGATTCAAAAATTTTTACCTCCAGTTCTGTGAACGTGCCCTGGTGAGTATGGTGTGGCTTGGTGGGCATGGCAGGGGAAGGATACTGCAAAATCCCCCTTCCTTCCCCACCCCACTAACCTGCTTTCCAACTCCATTCTCCTGTGCAGGGAAATGAAAAAAAGACCCAGCCAATCAGCTGGGACTTGGGAGGCGGAGAAGAGATGGGGTTGGCGAGGCCAGTCAGAGGTGGGATTTGCCGGTTCTCCAAACTATTCGAAATTTCAGTTCCCCAGAAATGGTCAGAACCTGCTAAATACCATCTCTGATTGGGAGGTGAACTGCTGGGTGTGCTTGGTTGAGGGATGGTGCTATCTTTGGTTGGCTGTGTGGTTGATTTGGATTCTGGGGGTGTGTTCGTAGGCTGGTTGCAGGTCAATATGTCTGTTGATAGCATTGCTTGTGGAGTACCATGCTTTGGGGAACACATGAGCATGGCCAATAGTTTTTGTGTTGCTCCAATCAAACCCAACCAATGAGTTGACTACCAGGTGATGTAGACACCTATTCCAGTGAGTCCCACAACTGTGATTTTATGTATGTTTGTTAAGGGTTGTTTTTTCCTTGCAGGCCACAGCTACTTCTTCAAGGACTGGTACTACCTGAAACTGGAAGATCAAAGCTTAAAGATTGTGAAAGTCGGCAATGTGAAATCAGATTGGCTGGGTTGCTGAGCAAAGCACATCCCTTCCTAACCAACCATTTATATCTGTTTTGATGTGTAAGAGTCCTATGTCTTACCCCACCATTAGAAATAGAACTATATCCTAATTCAGGGGCTTGTCTGGTACCAGCCCAACCTATTCAATACCACTACTTGATACAACGGTTTCAGATCTGAGAAAGCACAGTGACTTGGAAGCAAGTCCTATCAAATCCATCCTTCTCAAAACCTTTAGTACTCAGAATTCCTAGATCTGACATTTCTTCTCCCTTCATTCCAAAATTTAAGCCATATAGACCTGATATTATTGTTCAGTATTCCCTGCTAAGACACCATAACAACCATCTTGTTCCCATTTTTGAAAACATCATTAGCAAACTGTATGCGGAGATCAACATATACCCCTAAATGTAGATAGTTAGCATGCCAGGAAGTTGATGGCGTCAACGTTGACTCCCTACATGCCACTCTTCTAAATTTAGAGAGAAGAAAAATTGAGAGTTTAGGCTTTTTTTATTATTACAGCCTGGAAGAATCCAATCCAGCAATATACAGATCTTGTTCTTTCCTGTCAGGTTGGACATGAAATGAAATTATACCTGCATCCCAAATCTTGAAAAAGGTCCAATTACAGAAGCTTTGAAAAAGCCTCCAGGCCCTCCAACCTACCTGAAAGCCAACTATGGAAAGGAGAACTTTTACATTCTGAATTTGGCCTCTGTACTTTCCACATTTCCTTGGGGGTCTTATCAGTTTAAGTTCAGATTTGCCCCAAAGGGTCTGCTTTTTCCATGAAGAGCTTTAAATTCTGCCGTTCCTTAGCAGTTCATTTGCGATTCCCATTTCTTGACACGGCGTTAAAAAAAAAAAAACCCAGCCGACGCAAGGCACAGGTTGCCTGCCTGGGGAGATTGTGTTAAGCACTGAAATGCAATGAAGTCACAGGGAAAAAGTTTGCTTTTAAAGTACAGTTATCCCTCAACTTATGACCAGAACTGAACCTCCAAATTTACATGGTTAAGCAAGATGGTTGTTAAGTGAGCATTGTCCCATTCTTTGACCTTTCTTGCCACTGTTGTGACAGGAATCACAGCAGTGGTTTACAACATGATTGCTAAACCAACCTTCTATGCATGTCCAATTTCTTAAGTGAGTTGAGATGGGCTTGCAAAGGATAGCTAATGTTCATTAAAGTGCTAGAATCATGTGCTAAGGATACACATTTGGATGGCAGATAGAATAAACATGAAGGTGAAGAGGACGATGGGGATTAATTTTAGGAGAATTCTGGGTTAGTGTTTTCCCCTGACTATGCTTATCAGGTCACAAAACACAATTGTGTGACCCTGGAACATTGCAATAGTCATAAATACATGCCAGTTGCCAAGCAGCCGAATTTTGATCAGGTGACCATGGGAAGGCTTGTAATGGCTATATGAAAAATGGCCATAATTCCCCTTTTTTCAGTGTCATTGTTAACTCCCAATGGCCACTAAACAAATGATTGTAAATCAAGGACTAAGTTCTTTTTAAAAGAAAGGCATATCTTTACTGAAAACCAGCGATTTGCTTCATGTACTTTGCCATCTCCAGATCTTAAAAGAAACACAGGGAGAGTGACCAAGGCATTTGAAGTTGACATGTTATAAGAAAGACCAAGTTTGAACACTTCATGTTTTATTCTTTTCCTCTTTGTTGTACCGAGATGGCTTTCCTTTCTTCTTCTTTCTCATCCACTCATTTCTTCACGGTTAGATTTAAAGCATCAGGCAATGCAAACCTTCCACTGTAGACCCCAATGGAAGGATGATGTTCATAGAAAAAGATTTTTTTTTTAAGAGAAAAAAGAAAAGTGTACATACCAAACATCAGCGTTACCAATAAAGGAAGAAAACCAACCTTCTATGCGTGTCCAATTTCTTAAGTGAGTTGAGAGAGGCATGTAAAGGATAGTGAATGTTCATTGAAGTGCTAGAATTATGTGTGAAGGGTACACATTTGGATTGCTGTCAGAACAAACATGAAGGAGAAGTGGAAGAAGTGGGTTAATATTAGGAGAAGTCTAAACTAGTATTTTCCTGTGTGGGGTTTAATTTTGCTTCGTATTGTCTTATAATCCTTGCCAGGATTTTTTTCAGTGGTGACTGCCTGGGTAAGTCCCTGCAGTTTTCTTGGCAGGGCTTTGGAAGTGGTTTTCCATTGCTTCCTTCCTAGGGCAAGGACAGAGTGCCTGACCCAAGGTCAGCCAGCTGGCTTTTTGCCTAAGGCAGGACAAGAACTCACAGTTTCCTGGTTTCTAGCCTGGTGCTTTCACTACTATACCAAACTGACTCTCCAAAGCCTGAAGTTGGGGCCAATGGTCAAATGCCTTACACCACTGGCAAAATCTTGATTGCAGGAGATTGCAATTGGCCAAAGGTGGTACAGAATGTTTCAATCGACAGGATACAAAACAAAACCAGCCATGGATTGGCTAGGAGCCGGTTGCTGATTGGATACCAGCTGCTGGGGTGGATGCAAATCCTAATATCAATAGTCTGTAATCATCTACTTCAACCAAGTTGTCATGTCTTGCAGTGAAGCCCAAGAATCAAGAATGGCACATGGAGTTACTTAAAAGTAGTGTCTTTTATTGCACTTTACCTATAAACAGAATCTTGCCAAACTAAAGTCACTATCTGCAGAACTATAAATATATTCTTGAACTATTAAGGGAGGGTTGGTCCTCACCCTCTTCCTGCCTATCAAACGTTCCAAACTCAATGGCTTCTTTTCCCTCTGGGAAGCAGCCCTTTTCTCCCGGGCATCCAGTCTACATTCCACCACACCTGCCTCCATTCAACACCTATCGGGGCTGACTTTCCTCTCTTTCGTTGTTCTACAGAAAGTGAGTTTGTTGCCAATGGCTTGGTTCACTTGCCATCTCCACATGCAGGCTAGGTTTATCTTTCCTGCTGGGATGCAGATGTTCCACTGTGCTCTTCCTATGAATCAGTAGTCACCAACCAGTGGGCCAGGGACCACTAGTGGGCCAAGAAAATTTTGGTGGTCTGCAGAGAAATGTCACCTCCCAAAGGAATTAATCCAGGCTGCATGGGAACACAAGACTGTGCTGCCCACATGGCCCGTGGGAATACAAGGCTTGCATCCCTTGCATTGTGAACAACATGAGGTAGTGAAGGGAGGGGGGGAAGGGGGGAACTTGCCCCACTCACCCCATGTGCCTCGCCTGGCCACTGGGCTGCTTCTTCCCACTTCTTTCTTCCTCTGCTTTTGGCTGCATGCAAGGAAAGCAGCAAAAGTCTTTCTTTCTCTCCCCCAAACAACGCCAGAAATGAGTCTTTGGGACCCTGCAAGGCCTCCTGCTCCAAGAGGCTGTGCCAGCATGAAAAGTCTCACAAAGACTCATTGATGTTGTTTGGGGAAGAGAAAGAAAGATTTCTGCTGCTTCTGCTGCTTTCCTTGCATGAAGCCAAAAGTCTCTCTCTCTCTCTCTCTCTCCCCCCCTGAGAACGGAGCTGGAGATGGTATCCTGCTATCCCAAATAAAGAATGATTGATCAGTAGGAAAGCAGGATGGGAAATTTTCCTGCAGACTTTTGGGGGTATTTTCCCAGGGTCTCTGGTCTAGTGGGATTTAAAATTATGAGTTTGGTGGTCCCTGAGGTCCAAAATGTTGGCGACCCCTGCTATGAATCACTCCAGAAATTGAGAAGTGCAATGATGGGGTGGGGTGGATGGCGAGTTAGTCCA
This sequence comes from Hydrophis major, assembly GCA_033807585.1. Taxonomy (NCBI): domain Eukaryota; kingdom Metazoa; phylum Chordata; class Lepidosauria; order Squamata; family Elapidae; genus Hydrophis; species Hydrophis major. The sequence continues at coordinate 24,740,939 of CM066338.1, forward strand.
CTGTTTATTTACCAATTCCTGTCAAGGTGCATACTGGCTGTGCCAGGATACTGAAATTGCAACAAATTAATCTGTTTCTTGTTTGCTGTCTTGATTTAGAAGGGAAGAATGTTGTTCCTGTACCTCCATCATTTTTTATGCACTGCTCTAAGTGTGTAAGGGGATTAGAAATCTCACCTGATTACTTCCACAGCTCACTACTAGAAGTTTAACTGGTCCTTCTCCTGTGTGGCTCTCAGTCTTAACATTCCCAAAGGTTTTCCAGTATTTATGAACTTGGTTGAAGTACATCTCTTTTGCCAAGCTTTTCATTGTTAATTACCTTAATGACCGATATTAACATTGGCTTTGATTTTTGTGGATCTTATTATCTCTCAGTTATAGTTGGCATTATTATTTTATTGCTAGAAATGTGAATGTTTGGAATAAATCAAAAGGGTCTCCAAACTTGTTGATTTTTAAAACTTGTGGACTTCAACTCTCATAATTTCCCAGCCAACATGGAATTCTGGGAGTTGAAGTCCACAAGTCTTAAAGATAACAAATCTGGAGACCTCTGATCTAACTGAATGTAATTTTCCTGTCCTCAAGCCAAAATCCTTCCCCATTAATCCCCAATTCTTTCCCAACACCCTCCCTACCCTTTTCTTTATGCCAGCCAGAAGAAAGCATATCTAGGAGAGCAGGGTGAAGAAGCCAACGATCAACTTTCCTGCTACCCTTCTCTAAGAAGTCCAATAAAATGGGGCATTTCTTCCAGGAATTCTCCTCAAAGCTTCTCATTGTCCAATTCAATGCCTCAAAGATGTGTTTCCAGAGGGAAGGAAAACTAGCTCGTTCCAGACAATGACTAACCTTGTTTGGCTACAAAGAGCCTATTGCTGGAGCCAACATAAACCTCAACTTTGGAAGAATAATTAATAGTAATAATGCCCCAGCCAGGAATTTGGCAACGGGACAAACATCTTTCTAACTTACGTGGCTCCTTTCTTTAGCAATTTTAGATCTTCTGGATTGTTGCAGTAGGTAAGTAGTTACATTTCAGATCGCCTAGTTTGTCCCACACAGAAATTAACAAGAGCAAAGGCCACAAATGCAATTAAATGTCACTGAATTGTGAGACAAAAATCACCCATTTTGACACCTCTGGAGATTCTCAGTCATCCCAGGTCATAGTTGTCTCAAAGGTGTTTTTTTTTTTTTCTTCTTCTTCAAAAGCCAACTGGACTGTTTTTTCTTTGACCAGAAAACGTTTCACTTCTCATCCAAGAAGCTTCATTAGTTCTGATGGATAGCCTTCCAATCTCTCCCCCCCCCCCCCCCCCCCCACTGCTGCCATCATAATCAATGAAGCTTCTTGGATGAGGGGCAAAACATCTTCTTCCTCCTCAAGGAAAAAAAAAACAGTGCCTTTTTAATGAAAAAAAAAACCCCACCTTTGAGACACTCACTTTCACATCCTAGTTACATTTCATTTTGTACCCAGCTGTACAAGCATATAAAACTTAGTTTACCTTGCAAAGCTTAAACCTTGCACCAAACCACATCCCCCTCTGGAATTGTGGGTTATTTTTCAGATATTTTCTGAAGTCTCCAAATGATCATCTCCAATCTCTTGGGGATGCTTGAATTTAGATTCCTGTTCTGAGCAACTGTCCCTATAACTTTTTAAAATTCTGCCATCCTACTTGTATATTTCAATGTCAGACTTCAAGGCTTGAAGTCTGCAGCAACAGCCGCCTGTTTCTAAACTTGCCTTCCTTAATCAAGGGTCTAGCAGGAAAGAGGAAAACTACATCTCCCAGAATCCTCAAGTTGCTTTCAGATCAGTTTGACATCCTCTTATCCCATTGTTTGCAGCTAGGTTCACTGGCTCAAGCAAGTAAAATGAGCAAACAATGACATCTGCAGGACTAATGTAAAGATTGCAGCTTTGCTTCCTGGCGACTTGTGGTCACTGGGGGGCAGTGTTCCTCAACCCTGAGAATTTAAAGATAGGCCGAGTTCCTATCTTAAACCAGGGGAATTCTGGGAGTTGAAGTCCACAAGTCTTAAAGTCACCGAGGTTGAAGAACACTGAAACAGGGCCATACAGAGATCATCTCAACCATTTTGCAAACTGGACATAAGGCTCTATAAGTTAAAGGTCTCTAACTTTGGTAACTGTAAGACCAGAGGTGGTATTCAGCCAGTTCTGGAGAACCAGTAGTGGAAATTTTAAGTAGTTGGGAGAACCGGCCAATCCCACCTCTGACTGGCCCTGCCAACCTCATTTCGTCTCTGCCTCCATTGAGTTCCAGCTGAACGTCTGGGTCTTCCTTTGGTTGCCCTGCATAGGAGAACGGAGCTGGAAAGCAGGTTAGTGGAGTGGAGAGGGAACCTTCCCCTGCCACACCCACCAAGCCACATCCATAGAACTGGTAGTAAAAAAAAATTGAATACCACCACTGTGTAAGACTTGTGGACTTCAACTTTGCAGGATTCCTCAGACAGCAAGAGACGTTATTTTACACATTTAAGACCAAAATGCAACTGATAAAGACTTCGCTTATAAACACTAAGCATTTGAAGGATCACTTTCCATGACATTATTTTAAATATTTAATTGAGTTCCTCAGGCAGGAAATAACATTCTAGTTTTTATTGTATTGTTTGTTTGTCTAAATGTTTAAATATTATTATTTGATGGCTGAAATGGAAGGTTGCAAGGTTTTCAAATGGCTGTTGCTTCTCCTTCTTTCCATTTCTAGTTAGCTGGAAAACCGAAGATTCCCTTTTAAGTCTTCATTTTTACCCTGTTATATCTGGCGGTGGAGGACTGGCTAGGACTAATTGAGAAAGAAGCGTTGAGGTTGAGATTGGGGGTTTAATTATAGTATCAGGTCAGAATCCATGGTGTCAAAAATGCAAAGTTACGATGTTTCAGTCTACACGAGATATTCCATCCATTCTTGTAAAAGGGCTTTCATACAGGTTTATCAGCCTGAAAACATTGTAACCTTGAGTCTCTCCATCATTTCGCTCCAAGAGTATGATTTTTAACATGATAAAAAAAAAGGATGCTTCATTACATCTATTGGAAGTGATCCTACAGCGTGCATTTAGTGAACAAGAAATACATTAAATGAAACGGACATTGACCTACATCACATGTAGTTTTCCTGACCCGATTCCATCCACTGCTTTTTCTTTTCTGGAGTATGGCTTCCAGAGAGTCTGTAGGTTGTATGAAGCAGGTGAACCCCATGAGATGTAGAAGTCTGGCAAGCAAAACTCAAGTAGCACCCTGGACAGCGCCTCTGATGTTCAGCAGGTGGGTTTCCAGAGAAGAACTCCAAGAATCAGAAGAAGGGACCTTGTAGGTCATCTAGTCCAACCCTCCTCCCAAGCAGGAGACCCTACACCCTTTCTGGTTACTCCTCCATCAAGGCAAACTCAAACCAGAAAGTTGCTCCTAACCCTGGTGGGACGATTTGCTTTTCTCTTCCTTCACACTTAAAAGTTTCAGAAGATTGTACTCCTATTACTTTCCAGACACTCATCAGGAAATGGGGGCTCTGGGCAGCACTGTGCATTTGACCTTTTCTCATACAATCCAAGGGAGCAATGGCCAGCACTTGAAGTTGAAATAATAGAATAGAATAGAATAACAGAGTTGGAAAGGACCTTGAAGGTCTTCTAGTCCAACCCCCTGCTTAGACAGGAAACACTATACCACTTCAGACAAATGGTTGTCCAATCTCTTCTTTAAAGCCTCCAATGATGGAGCATTCACAACTTCTGGAGGAAAGTTGTTTCCCTGATTAATTGTTCTCACTGTCAGGAAATGTCTGTTTAGTTTTAGGTTGCTTCTCTCCTGGATTAGTTTCCACCCATTGCTTCTTTTCCTGCCTCCAGGTGCTGGAGAATAGGTTGACTGCCTCTTCTTTGTGGCAGCCACACTGAGTTTGGACCAGTTTGAAGCTTCCAGTTATTCACCTCTTTGCTTCTGAATCTAGGCCAGAGGTCTCCAAATTTGGCAGCTTTAAGACTTGTGGACTTCAACTCCCAGAATTCCAAGAGTTGAAGTCCACAAATCTTAAAGTTGCTAAGTTTTGGGGACCCTTGATCTAGATAGTCAAGGCATAGTTTTGTTTTGTTTTTTATTGATGACATTACTCATCAGGTCACAGCTATAGCTTTGGATCAATGGAACATTGTTGTCAAGTCAAACACTTTCACTGTACTATATCCTGCTAGTTTAGGGATCTGGGGTCAAATTGTACATTTCCAGTGAATTCATAAGTGAACTGAAGCTGGGCCAATCACTTACATTAACCAGGTGTCTTTCTGCAAATTTAAAAAAAAATATTTACTAGGTATGTGCAAGTGTTGGCAGATCCTAAATAAGAAAACAATGAACATGGCAGTGCAGATGTTTCAATATCTTTTGGGACAATTGTTTGGCAGAAGCAATTCCTTTTCAGTAGGTTTAATAGACTTTCTAGTTTAGCTTCTGAACATTGTTCTCACGCTTCCTTGCAGAACTGAGGCCAGAGGGCAGCAAAGAATCACTTTTTCTTTCCAATCCAGATATGTAGCAGCTCTTAAGCAAGACACAAGAGCTTTAATTTGCTGAGCAATTTTTTTTATTATTATTTACTTCCTCTGGGCTGATTTAATTACTAAACATTATTTTAAAAAAAAACTTAAAAAAATACAACCTTAACACAAGATTTTTTAAAAAAAAAACACACACAACATTGCTGTTGTAGGAAGTTATTCATCCACCCCTCTCCTAGAAAAAATGAAACATCCTAGGAAATATTGAAAAGGTAGAATATTTTCCCTAAAAAGAATAGAAACTCAGAAGCAGAAACTCACCCCCACCTTTGCTAATGGACTCTGGCCTCGGTCAGCCTATTTTACATAACAAAGATCTACTCCAGGTAGAGCTATAATAGGAATTTCCCAAAGCCCTTTCATTACATCAGCAGCAGCAGCAAGGCTCAACCAAGCCTGGGACTCAGGACAGCCTACCGAGTTGCCCCTTCCTGACCCCACGGGAGTCTGACAACCAATCAGAATACAAGCTCAAATTCAAATCCCAACAGAGGGCATAAAACCCAGGGACTCTCAGCATCTTCATTCACCCAACCTCTTGAAGCATATGATCGTCCTTTTCACTTTGGAGCTCCAAGCCATGTGGTCCTGTCCACCATTAAACCATCTTTCCAAACAGCCTCCATGTTTCTAGTGTTTTTTTCTGCCCTTGGAACTGAACCCAGAAGGATATTTCTTCCAACACTGTTTTATGTTTTCTGCTTTTTGTCCCTGGAGGGCTTTATATGAGTTTTTGTTACCTGCTGAAATGCAGGTGATCAAGGTAATGACTCTATTAATAACACACAACAGGAGGATATTTCTCACTCCCTGAGAAAGCAAAAAAATTTCAGAGGCCCAGCTGTTACAACTGCCACCTCATCTAAAAAAGAAAGTTTTTTTTTTTTGAAAGGGCCTAGACTGCTGGAACTTCTATTTTTAGGGCCTGAATCAGCAAAGAAACAAGTGTCTCCTTTCCCATTTCCTTTTCCCGTTCACACCAAGGCTGAGTCTTCCAGAGTTCAGCTCAAATCCAAAGAGGAAGTTTGCTGCCTTCGGTTGTCAATCTTTCATGTCTTCAATCCTCTGAAAGTTTCAGGGGTCTTCAAACTTGACAGCTTTAAGACTTGTAAACTTCAACTCCCAGAATGCCTCCTCCAGTCATGTTAGCTCAGGAATTCTGGGAGTTGAAGTCCATAAGTCTTAAACTTGCCAAGTTTGAAGACCCTTGGCTTAACTGGATCAGAACAATGTGAATAAAGGAGAATAGGCAAAGGAAGAGTCCATTCCTTTGCTCCCATATCAAAATTCTGGAGAATTTACTGGTACCCGTTCAAACTAACTCAACCTTATTGGAAGGGGCAAGGTTTTCGCAGGCTGCCACTCCCATCCTGGGATATATGACGCAGCTGTCAAGGCTCCAACAAATCCATTTTCTTTCTTTCAAAAGGCAACTGAACTATGTTTTTTTCTTGAAGAAATTTAAAAAAAAAAATCCAACCCAGTTGAGGCAACCATGATCTGGATGACTGAGAATCTCCATCGACTTGTGGGGTCAAAAGTTTTGGGAAAAGCCAAACTTCTCAAGAGCGTCAGGAAGTTTTTTCGCCTGCCTTCCAAACGTTTTCTTTACAGAATTCCTACAATTTTCTACAATGTCCTACATTATTCTCCTTGCAGAATGGAGCCACCACCGGGGCAGCCAAGTGTTACAATTGATTTATTTTTTTACAGTTCAGATCTTGGCGTTCTCCCTCCGCTGCCTTCCAAGCAAGGACCCAACTTCCACATCCCGCAAAAAAAAAAAAAAAAAAAAGTTCGCAAAAAATCGGAAAGTGTGTGTGTCAGAGAGGCTTTCCTCACCTTTACCTTTCGCCTGCCCCTCCCCCCACGGCCGGGTCAGGTCGAGGTGTGTTGCGCAAGCGCCTTGGAGCCCGGGAGGGGCGTTGCTGCTGCTACTGTCGCCGCTGGCTGTGCCTTTTTCAGCACCCGATGTTGCTTTGCACAGAAGCGGCGGCCGTGGTGACTTTGGAAAGCGCCTTGCCAGCTGGCGACATGGGGACACTGCCTTCGGCCACCCCGCCGGAGCAACAGCAGGAGCAACAGCGGCTTTTCCTCCTGCCCAGGCAACGGTCGTTGGCCTCCCCTTTGGTGCTGAACCCCTTCGTGCAAGAGACGCGTCTGGATGCCAAGGAAAAAACCTGGGTAGGTTGGAAACGGGCGTCGGGAGGGAAGAGCGCTTGGGCATCTGCGTAAAGGAAAGCGCACGGGAGTATAGGGGATTTGGGAGGGTGGGGAGAAGTGGGGGAGAAATTGGTACCCCCCAAGCTGCAGCAAGGCTAGAGAGAGGGCCAAAGACATAAAATGGCAATTCCTGGTTATTTCCTGCTGTTTTATTTCTGGATTTGAGGGCTCCTTGGGGCTCTCTGAGCTGGGCGGTTTTCTTGCAGACGTTTTATGACCCAAACTTAGGTAACTTTATCAATGTAGATAATAGTTTGGGTCATGAAAGGTCTGCCAGAAAACTTTCCAAACTCGGAGAGCATCAAGGACCCTTCATTTCAACTTTGGAGCTACAAACATTTCTCTTTTATTTCTGGGGTTTATTGAGATGCTCGGCGTTTTATTCCTCCCCGGCGTTAGAAGTTGCGCTGAACGAGAGGCGGGAAGTGTGAAATCCTATATCTGAGTAGGAGCGTAGGGGTTCCACGTCTCCTGGAAGCCCGAAGCGCACCGGAAGATGCGGGAAGGTGGGATATAAGGAGACTCCCTGGAAACCTAAAAGGAAGGCGTGGTGCCGGCAACTTCCAAGAAGTTAGCTCCGGAGGTTTCCGCCGATGTTTCGCAGCCTTGTAAGTCGGATGGGTGGTTGCTTTGCAATTGGGGCGGTGTGTAATTGGGTTAGGGGAGATAAAGGGGTGGGAGGGGGAGGGAAGGAGACTTGAGAGGAACACTTTTTTTTAAACTTGGAGGTTTTTTTTTTAATTGCTTTGAATTATGATAGTTCCTTTTGGGGGGCAGAAAAGCTTTTAGTGTAAAGTCGAAGCTGTGTAGTGTTGGATTGTATAGTCTTTGGGGTCTGCTTAGAAGGGCCCCTCATTCTCAATGGCTCCGGGGATTTCTCTCTCCAACTTTCTTTATAGAACGCAGAGTTGGGTGGGGTTGTAAAGGTCATTTAGTCCAGCTCCTGGCTTTGGCCAGCAATTGAAGTGGAGAGGGTGGCCCCAGCAACCCTCCTTAGAGGCGGCTTTGTCTCTTCTTCAATGGATAATTTTGAGAGTTTTGACATCAGTTGTATAGAGACCACAAAATAGAAAGAAATGGAAGAAAAATTCAATAAAAAGCAGAAAAAAAGAGAAAGACGTGTAGTGAAAAATGATACAAAAACATCAAAAAATATTTTGTCTGTTTTAGTTCCTGGTTTAAGTCTGTTGTTCTGTTGTTCTAGGCCAGAACAACTTTTCATATATTGATTAAATGTGTAGCTCCCACTGACTTTGGACAGAGAGAGACAAAAATTGTACTTGTCTTTGCTCCAAATCTTGTTCAGATGGTCTTTATTTTTCAGTCCTTCCTCACAGGGTTTGAGTTCCACTTTTGTAGCTGCATATGGCAACTTTCCATTTGCAAAAGCATATCTATTTTCAAAAATACGCCTTTGGGGCAAGAATCTGCCACGAAGCTTTGCTAGAATTTGGCCCAAAGTTCTGGATTTATTATTAAAAAAAATAATAACCCAAAGGTAAAATCTAAGAGAGATAGACTGCTTCAGCATGTGGAGGTTCCATCTCATGATGATGAATAGCCTTTGATTCATGTTCCTGCTGGCTTCCTCCACTCTTTAAAAAGAAAACTTGACTAAACCAAATATCCTTTCTGCAGCAGGAGGGCTGCACCTGTTGCACTTCTGCCTGAAGACAGTGCAGGCTTTTTATCTCCAAATTGCCTCTCACCTCCTGCTTAGTCTTCTTGCAACACTATTAGGAAATAAGTGTCTTTTTGCACAATTTCATAGCGCGGAAGTGAATGTGAAAAATGTTCTTGTTTTGGTGAATGGACAGGAAGGAAACAAAACCCAGACATTCAGAAAGAACAAGACCTGAGTTCCAGAAGTCCTTAATTCAATATTTAACATGTTATATATATTTTTTGAAAAATCCTGATGGAATAAGCAGATTTACAGTAGATCTGATAGCCTAGCCTGTTCAGGGGCTGTCTCTAATGTAGGTTGATCTTGGGGCTTTCTCTGGTCTTAGTTTCCCCATTTCTGAATTGCAAATGTATTTTAGAACTTCCCCTTTTGCAAATGTTTACATTCAAGGACAGGATGTTTCCCCCTTTAGTAGCAAGCAGAACTTATTAAACAGGAATCACTGTGGAAGTTGGAGTCTACCTCTTTTAAAGCAATTCATTCAGTATCGCTTCAAATCCTGGATTATGTTTTAGTTGCAATCAGTTGCTATGAAGATGGTTTCCTTTGCTCTCTTGTCAGCTGAAGCTTGTTGGCTTCTAATCTCTTTAGTCAGGATTTCCCACTCTTGAGTTGAGATTTATATCTTATGATTTATCTTGGTTCATGGTTGTCCTATACAAATACTGGCCTTAAACAGAGTTTACAGAAAGAAGGAGTCATTTCTGGTCTATCATTTCCTTTCCCAGTGATTCTAAACTCTGTTGACTCTGCTTAAATTCTGGCAGGGAAGCTTTTGAAAACAAAGCTGGATGAGAATACAGGTAGTCCTTGACTTACGACCACAATTGAGCCCATTTGTTTGTGGATAAGTGAGACGGTTGTGAAGTGAACTTTATCTCATTTTATGACCTTTCTTGCTGCAGTGGTTAAATTAGTAAAACAGTTGTTCAGTGAATCTGGCTTCCCCACTGACTTTAACAGATTCAACCGATTAACAGAGTTGGAAGGGACCTTATAGGTCATCTAGTCCAACCCCCTGCCCAAGCGGGAGACCGTACATTATTTCTGACAGATGGCAGTCCAGTCTCTTCTTGAAAGTCTCAAGTGATGGTACTCCCACAACTTCTGAGGGCAACTTCTGTTCCATTGGTTGATTGTTCTCCCTGTCAGAAAGTTTCTCCTTATTTCCAGGTTAAATCTTCCCTTGTTCAATTTCCATCCATTCTTCCTTGTCTGGTCTCTGGGTGCTTTAGAACAGGGGGCTCCAATCTTGGCAACTTTAAGACTTGTGGACTTCAGCTCCCAGCAAAGCTGGTTGAGGAACTCTGGGTTTGAAGTCCACAAGTCTTAAAGTTGCCAAGATTGGAGAGCCCTGCTTTAGCAAATAGCTTGACCGAGGCTTCCTCTCTGTGGCAGCCCCTCAAATATTAGAACACTGCTTGTCTCCCTTGGTCCTTCTCTTCACTAGACTAGCCATGCCCAGTGTCAACTGAAAAATATTTCTCTGGTCTTTTCGAGTTGTCAGGAGAAAGAGAGTGGGGGGAGTAATACATACCTTAGATAGTCACTAGGTGGCTGAAGCTTCTGGCATGCAAGATTATTACTGGAGAGCGTGACTGATGACTCTTGGCTATGGATGTGTCCCATTGGAGAATATACATCCAGGGGGTGGGGGAAGACCAGGGTCAAGGGTGAGATGAATGATGTGTCTCAGTATTGGCTGCATCCAGGTAACACCGACATGTTCACTCCTAATAAATGATTTCAGTTGCCGAGTGTCTAAATTTTGATCATGTGACCAAGGGGAAGTTGCAATGGTCATAAGTGTGAATAATGGTCTTTAAGTTCCTTTTTCACTACCTTGTGTCTTTGAAAGGTCACTAAATTAATTGTTGGAAATCAAGGTCTACCTGTACAGTGGATACGTAGCAAAATAAAAATTCATGAAAGCACTGCTAGTTTTGTTGGTGATATTAGCTATATATCGCAGGGACCACTCAAAACTCTGGTTGGATGGTTTTAAAACACAGATTTAATTCTAATGAAGCTCCTCTGTTTCTTAGCTTGTGACTTTTTTCTTCTTCTTCTTCAGAAAGCAGGAATAACCTGATATTCTAAGAAAGTAAGTCATCATTCTTGAATGCTTTCAGACAAACATTTCCCGTTTTCTCCTGGAAAGTTTTAAATTATTAAAATCTTGCCAGCCTCCTAACCACAAAGCCCTTGCACCAAGTTAATCCTCTGACATTGAAGCAAAAAAAAAAAATGCAAAGAAGAAGAAATATTCTTTTGGATATATATTTTTTTCTTAAATAATATAGACCAAAAATTGCTGGTAGTTTTTGTCTGCTTGCTTTCTTGCTTATAAAGAGGTTGTTGTAATATAAAGATGGCCAATTGATGCCCATTCAACTTTTCCAAGTTTTTATTACTAGTGATTTGCTTTTCCATTTTCTCTTTGATCCTCAACATAAATTAAGATGTTTTTAAACTAAACATTGCAATTATATACCAGAGATATTGTCTTTAGATACTTCTAAGGATTGGAAATATGCAAAACATAAAAGGATAGTTTATCATTCACACAGTGCACTTGCAAAAAAGAGAAAAAATACTGGATACAAATAGATATGGCAATTGCTGTTTACTTCCTTAGATATGGGAGCTTCATCACCGGAGGCTTTCAAGAAGAGATTGGACTATCATTTGTCAGAGATGGTGTAGAGTTTCCTGCTTGGGCAGGGGGTTGGACTAGATGACCTACAAGGTCCCTTCCAACTCTGTTAATCTGTAAATCTTTCCTTTTGTCCTTTTTGTTATTCACCATTTCTTTCTTTTACCCTTTCATAATCTTTACATTCTTCTCAGTTTCAGTAGCTTTTTTAAATCTTGCAAAATCTTAACAGTGTTTGTCAAATTCAGCAGCTTTAAGGTGTATAGACTTCAATTCCCAGGCTGGCTGGGGAATTCTGGGAACTGAAATCCAACACATCATAAACTTGCTAAGTTTGAGAAAGTCCAAATTATAGGATTCCTGTATTGTTTATAAAGGAAGAATGCAATAATAATAATAATAATAAAATCATGAGCAAGTCAAAACCAGCCACAAGCAAGCAAGTTCTAAAAAATGTCTTCTGAACATTTTCAGGAGCAATGCAATTCAAAACCTGTCTTTTGTACTCTAAGGGTGTTTTCTTGCCACAAATTTGTCACTGTGTTGGGACACACCCTTTGGCACCCTGCAATCCTCCTGTCTCGGACCTGAAGTTTGTTTTAGGCAGAAGATTGGGCAGATCTGGAAATCTGCCAGCCAGAAGGACATTTCATAATTTCCCCTCTGAGCAAATCTGCATTCCACTTAGCAATATCATCCGAGAGGTATTATCTTTGAAAGAAGGGAAACAAGCTGTTGCTTTAGCTGCAGGTTACAAATAGATCTCCAAGCATTTGCAAATCTGGGGATTGAAGACCATACTCTTTATAATACTTGTTACACAAGTCTTATTTTGGGGGGATGCCATCCACTGCAGAGGTGGTCTTCAGCAGGTTCTGACTAGTTCTGGAGAACCGGTAGTGGGAATTTTGAGAAGCTCGGAGAACTGGCAAATACCATCTCTGACTGGCCCTGCCCTCATCTATTCTCTGCCCCCACCCCAAGTCCCAGCTGATCAGCTGAATCTTCTTTTGTTGCCCTGCACATGAGAATAGAGCTGGAAAGCAGGTTAGTGGAGTGGGAAGGGAAGGGAGATTTTACAGTATCCTTCCCCTGCCATGCCCAACAAGCCATGCCCACAGAACCGGTAGTAAAAAAAATTAGAATCCCACCATGATCCACTGACTATCCTCACTTGCATGCATCTCCCCCAGTCTCCTTTTCACTGTCAGAGATCTTCAGGAACTTCTTCTTCTGCAGCTGGCAAAGCTTTCCTGAAGGTCTCTGCAGCTGATAACAGAGATCTGGATCAATCCAGAGCATCATTCTCATCTCCAGAGGCCTTCAGGAAAGCCTTGCCAGCTGCAGAAGAAATGGGCCAGCAAAGCAGGTGTCAGGTTGTGGGAGACCTGGCTACAACTGTCCAAAGGTAAGTGGTAGGGCAGCTCCAACCCCCCATCTCCACCCTGGCTTAATTTTTACCCATGCACTCTGGAGTGGGTGGGATCTTAATTAGGGCTTATTTGGGGGGGGGGGGGTAGGGCTTATATTGGGTGCATGTGTAAAAATCAAGCTAGGATTTACTTTCAGGGTAGGTTGTATTTTTGGGGAAACAGGGTAATTTGAAAATTCCGGTGTGAATTGAAGCCCACACCTCTTCATAATAATTTGTAAATTCTGGGAGCTGAAGTCCATGCCTCCTAAACTCACTGAGTTACAGGATGCCCATACTTGTTTGAAGATGGCCCTCAACTTACAACAGTTCATTTAGTGACTGTTACAACGGCAATAAAAAAAAGTGGCTTATGATCATTTTTCACCCTTGCAAGCATCCCCATGGTTGCATGATGCAAATTCAGGTGCTTGGCAAACGAATTGTATTTATGACAATGAGGTCATCCGATCCCCTTTCGGGAACCTTCAGACAAGCCAAGTCAATGGGGAAGCCAGATTCACTTAACAACCATGTGACTAACTTAACAACGGCAGAGATTCTGGGAAAGTATGGCCAGAATGATCATGAAATGGGGCAAAATTGACTGAGCAACTGTCTTGATTAGCAACAGAAATATTGGGCTCAAACTGTGGTCATAGGTTGAGGATTTCACTTAACAATATCTTCATCATTTTATAAGGAAGACTAAAAAAAAAAATCCTGCTGTTTTAGGTGCAGGTGAGAATGGTACACTTTTGCAATAATTGTTCTATTTTGTAAAGAATGAACGCTTCCATTTACCTTTCCTTTTGAAATTATGAACCTGGTTGTTAGGAGGACAATGATTTAATTTCCTTTCTTTCTTTTTTTTAAGAAGAAGAAAACCTTTGTATTCTGGCTCATTCCTTCTCATATCTGATATTTTTAAACTTGAAAATATGGAACATCAGGATCTTTTCTTTATGTTCACCTTGCTGTGGTTGACCTTTTCAATTAACCCAACACTGAACTTAAACTTTTAATGATCTAATCGCATCTGACATTTCAAAGAATATTTTCTTCTTTCTTCTCTCTACCTCTACCTTTTAACAAGGCTTGCCCTGAATGACTAATATATGGTCTGCCTTAAGCATTGAAGTCTTTTATTTTTGTGAAAGTGCTGGACTGCATATGAGTATACCTTTAAATTAATATTTAATTATTTTTGACATCTGCCAGGTGAAAACACATCTTGAAACAAAGCATCTTACTGTGGAGAAGGTTTCCAGAATTTACATGAAACCTGCTTTGCTAGAATTGGTTGCACGTTAAATTACTCTTAATGGGGCATTGTTTTCTATGTCTCTCTGTGTTTGATTAATGGATTATGATTTGGCCCAGGCCATTAAAAAGTTACTTCAGTTTTTGTCCAATCAATATTTGCCCATCACTTATTTACTGTATTCAGAGTTCATTGGTAACAAATCCCTCCTTTATGAATTTCCCAAAATTCTGTTTTTGAAGCTAAGGACATTTACGGAATCTTGTGGCAAGGAGTCCCATCTGCAATGCATTTTTAGCTATAGCAATTTAACTTTCTCATCTCAAGACATCTTCTGATTGTTTCATCAGCCACATTCAAATATGTGGTAATCTGACTGTCCTTTTCACCAGTTTCTGAATGGAGTTCTCCTTCTCTCACATACCATTCCAGGAACATTGCTTTTTAGGAAAAATAAACCAGGCCTGTGGATTTGTTTTTGAAAGGAGGGGGCATGGAGAGAGAGAGAGAGAGAGAGAGAGATGTGTTCAGAAATATTTGGTGGTCAATTACTCCGGTTGAACTGAATGGATGGCTCTTAGCCTAGAGGTATGGCTGGGCTAACATGAGTTTGCAAAATCATTTAATCAGATTGGCGAAAGACTTAACAGCTTCATTTTTACAACTTGCAAAGCTTGTTAACTTTAACTTGGATTACTTTATGATCCAGTGCATAATACCCTGCTTTAACTCAGTAAATGAGTTGAAGTAAGTTTTGGGAAGACAACCCTAAATGGGAATATTAGAAAGATGGCTGGATCTGGGGGTTTGAGTTTAACAGAAGTTGGAAGGGATCTTGGAAGTTTTCAAGCCCAACTCCCTGCTGAATCAGAAGACCCCGTACAATCCCAGACAAATGGCTGTTCAGTATCTTCTTAGAAACCTCCAGTGTTCAAACACCCACAACTTCTGGAGGCAAACTGCTCCACTGATTTATTATTCTCACTGTCAGGAAGTCTGTTAGGGATAACATTGTTTTACCCTAACTGGTTTAGGTAAATAATAATATGTAATCATAGTTTGTATGTTAAAGTGTCTGCAACTTTAACTGTGGGATAGTAATTAAGGGAGTGGTTGTGAAAGCACTTTAAAAGAAGCAAGGCTGCAGCTTGCTCACTCTCTGGCTTTGATGATCCCTGATTACTGCAAGGAAACAAGTCTGCATTGCTCGAACGGGTGAGAAAACTAAGGACTGACTTGTAAGTGAATTGACATAGGATATATTTCTACATGGACTTTGCTAACTGAATATCCCTGAATAGACTGACTAAATGATACATGACTATTGGACTGTTATTTTGACTATGCTATGAATTCATAATGGAATAAACTATATTTTTGATAGCACAAGCGTATCTGTTATTTTTACTGTATGTTAATAAACATACAAGCTTAGCTCACTCATTTATCTGTGTGCCTATCTGACTAACGCTGCACATTCTGTTTAGCTTGTCTCCCTAACCCTGGTTGGGGAAACCAGGCTTAACAAAGTCCTTGGTTCAAGCTTGCTTCTCTCCTTGATTAATTTCCACCCATTACTTCTTGTCTTGATCAATAAGAAGTGGTTTGGTCAAAATTGTTCCCCGATGCACAAATTTAGGTAAAGGTAAAAGTTCCCCTCATACATACGTGCTAGTCATTCCCGACTCTAGCGGGTGGTGCTCATCTCCGTTACAAAGCCGGAGAGCCAGCACTATCCAAAGACGTCTCCGTGGTCATGTGGTCGGCATGACTAAATGCTGAAGGGGCACGGAATGCTGTTACCTTCCCACCAAAGGAGTCCCTATTTTTCCAGTTGCATTTTTTACATGCTTTCAAACTGCTAGGATGGCAGAAGCTGGGATAAGTAACAGGAGCTCACTCCATGATGTGGCGCTAGGGATTCGAACCGCCGAAGTGCTGACCTTTCTGATTGACAAGCTCAGAGTCTTAGCCATTGAGCCACCATGTCCCTTGCACAAATTTAACCCGAGACTTAATGTTTCTGAAGTCAAAAATTCCAGAAGTTGTCCAGATGTCTCCTTAAACATTATCCCTTCTTTCCCAGGTGTTCTTCTTGGGCCTTATCATCCTTCCTCTACGTGCTGCGTTCATCCTGCTCCTTCTGTTGCTGGCATGGCCTTTTGCACTTCTTGCAACCTCTTGCACCACTGAAAAAGGCTCACCGCCACTCCAAGGATGGAAAAGGTAATATGGGAAATAGCTAAAGATCATTTTTTGTATTTTTCATGGAGGCGTCACCTGATTAGGAAAGAGCACAGAATGTGAAACAGTTGAGATAACTGCTATGTGGGTCATTTATTATGGGCAGCATAATCTTAATTTTTCATTCTGCCCTGAAATGAATATTGACTCTACACAAATCACCTCCTGCTTGTGTTTGTAAATGTAGCTGAAGAACCCAACGGTGTTCAGATAACGGGAAATTTGGACCAATTCCAACATTTTGGAGCAGAACTGGATTAAAAGCTCACACACATGCAGTGTTGGACTTAATTTTCTCCTGTTTATTGCAAGCAGAAGTGAAGGACTGCAATGTTTTATTTTGGTCCTTTTGCAAAACAAATGAATGACTCTAAACTTCTTGTTTTAAGATTGGAAGATGTATGTTTCAGTATTGGCTGACCTGTACTGTGGGGTTAATGATAACAATATTTATTTGATAACTATGTTTATTTTCTGCAGCATTCAGAAATCCAAATTCCAAAACTCTATCCTTCTGTCTATCCACCCATTTCTTTTAATTTTGCTAACTGATCTCATAATACATATTAATGCTCTTCCTTGCATTTTTTTCCCCCAAAGTCTCAACATCTTTTTGGTAATGTGGTGGCCAAAATTTTACTTCCCTTTTTTAATGCTTTTAATTGAAACTGTACACTTTTCATATTGTTTGTGCATAGCTTTGTGGGTTTGCTTGCATTGTACGTTTTAGTAATAGTGTGATAGGCTGTTCTTTCTTCCTCACCCCCCACCCCCAACCAGTGAAAAGGGCTGGAAGTAAATAAAGATGCAAATGAATAATTAGGACATATTGATTCACCGAGTGGGAATTGCAATGGTTGAATGAGCCAGTCAAGCATATGTAAATGTTGGAAATTGTTTTGGGATTTGTGTTGTAGAAATGGGGAGAGGCCTCCTGCCCATGTCTTGTAGAGCTGGGGAAATAGCTGAACAGTGTGTGTGTGTGTGTGTGTGTGTGTGTGTGTGTGTGTACAACTAATATTTACATTTGAGTCAGTGTTGACTCTTTGCCCAACTTCCTGGATAAGTTTTCTCCCTGCAGTTTCCTTGCCAGATTTCAGAAGCGATTTGTCATTGCTTCCTTTCTAGGGTGGAAAGAGAAGGACTGGCCCAAGATCATGCCAGTCTCCTGGTTTCTGGCCTGATGCCTTAAACCAGAGGATGGGCCCTTTTTTGACCTGTGGACTTCAACTCCCAGAATTCCTGAGCCAGCCAAGCCACAAAGGGGGCCATAATTTGCCAGGAAGGATGGCTTAGGAACCAGTAAAGCAACATATCTCTCTTTATTTCTTTTTCTTTTTAATTTTTTTTAAAATTTTATAACATATAAAAATTCCATTTTTAGTAAAACAGTGTGTTGTCTGGGTACAAATATTTTTAGAAAATGAAGTGTTTGCAACAATATTCATTACATTGGTATTAGTTTAATAATACTAATAATTATCTGGATAGTGGATGTGGCAGTGCCTGGAGACAGCAGAATAGAAGGGAAAGAACTGGAGAAGATAACAAAATACAAAGACCTACAAATAAAAATAGAACGACTATGGCAAAGGCAAGTAAGGGTAGTACCAATAGCAATAGGCACCTTCATTGGCATTGACACATTTGCCATCCATCAATTGAAGGTGGCAGTTTTACTTGGAACAGCTTCCATCCTGCGGTGATATCTGTAACGCCATCAAACATCCAGATTTGCCTATTCCAGGTCCTTGCTAAGGACTCAATAGGGGGACAAAAATGCCAAACCCAGTCTGAACATCTGGCTGACTTGTGAATAATAATAATAATAATAATAATAATAATAATAATAATAATAATAATAATAATATAGTAACAACAACAACGACAACAATAATAATACTAGCAATAATAATAATAATAATAATAATAATAATAATAATAATAATAATAATAATAATAATAGCAACAGCTTATCCATTTTAACAAACCTCCCTTGTATCATTAGTCCTTTTCTTGTATCTACATGTTTCTAACTTCTATTTTTATTAGCTAGCCATTGATAAAATGAGTCCCATGTGAACAAGTATTCAGTTTCTTCCTTTTCCTCGATTGTGTTTGTCTATCCATTTTTGCACATTCTAATATTTTTTAAATCATATTTTCATCTGTAGGGATCTCTTCACTTTTCCATTGTTGTGCAAATACAATTCTAGCTGTAGTTAATGCATGTAAAATCAAATATGTATTCCCTTTGTTGTACTTAATCCGATAAAATGCCCAACAAAAACATCCCTTTTTATTTCTTTTCCAGGAGAATATCCCACATTGGTCTCCTCGTCTTCGGTCGAACCTTGTTCTTTGCAATGGGCTTCCAAATCAAAGTCAAAGGGAAAGTCGCTAGTCCTCAAGAGGCATCCATCTTAGTGGTCGCTCCACACTCTAGCTTCTTTGACAGCATTGTTTGTGCCGTGGCGGGCTTGCCCTCTGTGGTATCCAAGGAAGAGAATATCTGGGTGCCCATTTTTGGCAGTAAGTGTCCCGGCAAAACTCGAGCAAACCTGTTGTAGTTCGCCGGCAGCCTGTGGAAATGGCAGTGGAATCAGACAGTGGGGAAGAACGGGGACCAGTCCAGGAGTCTGGGAAGGACTCGGATGAGGGTCCTGCATCTGATACAGAGATGGAGCCAGGACCATCTCGGAGTGGGATGCTGCCTCTGGGGCCTCCAGAGTCTGGCAGCAATGAGGAAGAGGAACAAAGGGCGCCTGTTCCCAGTGTGCGTGTGCACAGAGCTGCTACAAGGCAAGAGCAGCTGAGACAAGAGGGGCAACTTGGGAGTAAAGCTGGGAGGTGATTGTCCCTCCCATAAGGGATAAAGGATAGGCAAAGATGATGAAATCTTTGCAGAAAGCAAAGTCATTTGTGCTATTCAGATTAATCTTTGAAGCTCTGTGTGGGTTTTGTACTTTGGTTGTTTTTTTATAGCACACTCTAGTTGTTGGCAGCAATTCAAAGGAGAGAAAGGTGGGTGCTTATCTCGAGGAACTGTTTGAGAATTCCCAGCATTGAAATAAAACAAGAGTTGTTCTTACTAAGCATGTGCTTAATTACAATCTCGGGAAGCCTTGGTCAGAACAAAACCAACAGTTTCCCCACTTTTTCTCTTTGCAAATTTATTTGCAATTTTATTTTTTATTTTTTTGAATAGGGTTCATTGATGCCCTCCAGCCTGTGCTGGTTTCACGAAATGACCCAGATTCACGGAAGCATACTATCCACGAAATAACAAAACGGGCAACCTCAGAAGAACAATGGCCTCAGGTACCATTTCTACAGCTCAGCCATTCTTCATAGTCTCAGGAGCTTCGGGAAGCTTCGGGGGAAGGAAGGGTTTGCTTTCCTGCAGAAAATAGCTGAAACTATTTTTTCTCAGTGAAGACATGGTTTTGTGGCATTGTCGCAAACCCTCCGTGGGTTGGGTTTAGCTCAATCTTCCCCATTTGGTTTTCTCTAAGCTTGCCTTTTCTTTGCATTTTTTCCATCCTTTTTGCAAAAATGAAGACAAGTTTAGCATGGACAACCAAAAAAAAAAAGCAGAACAAATGGTCTTGAGTCGTGGTTGGCATTGCATTCAGAACAGAACAGAGTTGGAAGGGAGCTTAAAGGTTTTCTAGTCCAACCCTCTGCCCAAGCAAGAAAACTTGTACTATTTCAGACAAGTGGCTGTCCAGTCTCTTCTTAAAATCCTCCCGTGTTGGAGTATTCACAACTTCTGGAGGCAAGTTGTTCCACTGGTTCATTGTTCTGTCAGGAAATGTCTCCTAAGTTCTAAGTTGCTTCTCTCCTTGATTAGTTCCCATCCATGGCTTCTTGTCTTACCTTCTGATGCTTTATACATTTTGTATGGTGGAATTAAGGTGGTCAAACAAGGTGAAATTTCTCTCCCGCACCCCAGTTTAGAATTCCCTAAAATGGCAATTCTTTTTAAGAATTGGAGCTTAATACATCTAAAGGTTATCCTTTAGAAGAAATTTGGTAAACTTAGTAATATCTGTACCTGAAAAAACAGACTGATTTTAGAGTGCCCTCTGGCGGTTAAAAAGGGATTTTATTAAACTGTCCCAGTGTTTAAGATTTAGAAAGAAATCAGGGTTAACTTTCTCAGCTGCTTTTTTGAGAGAAGCATTGTTTCCAGTATGGTAGTTCTGGAAGAATTATTACACAGTCAGACCTGAAGCAGGATTTGTCAAATCTGCAGAATAATTAAACATAAATGATATTTCTTTCTTTCTTTGCTTTTTTCTTTCTTTCCTTCTTTCCTTTTTTCTTTCTTTCCTTCTTTCCTGCATCCTAGGTAATGATTTTTCCAGAAGGAACGTGTACAAATCGATCATGTTTGATCACATTTAAACCAGGTGAGAAAGGCTTTTCTGGATGACTTATTTTGGAAAAGCAGAAGGAACAGTTCAGGATGTATGCCAGTCATTTCAAACATTGTTATGGATTTGTTAGTTTCCTGTTTCCTATTGCAATAATATAGTTGAGCAGTAAAGTACATGGTGATTGTGCTGTTTGTTTGCTCTGTTTGGTGCTTTATATAAACGGAATTTCTAACAGGATGCCATGAGGAAAAGAGAAAATGAGGGTCAAAAAAAAATGGCCTCTTTTTTGGGGAACTTTTTATCACGTTTATTTTATTTTGAGGTAAATAGATATTATTTACTTTCTACAAATGCTGGAGTTCCAAGCTAAAGATTCAGTGACCTTAAAATAAATTGCTTTTATTCTTAGGAGCTTTTATTCCTGGGGTTCCTGTTCAACCCGTGGTTATTCGCTACCCCAACAAGTTGGTAAGTTTTGAATTTAGACAGAAGGAGATTTCCCCCTTGAAATTCCTGTGCGCACTTTAGTCACAGGGAAATTAGCTCAGTTGTACAGGTGCCCCTCGAGTTATGACTAGGCACTTTGCAACAGTTCCAAGTTATAATGGAACCACCTTGGGCTGCTTTGACCTAGATTTAAAATCACAGGACCAACTTCAAGCATTTGGCAACACAACTGCATTTATGGATGTTGTTTGAAGTATCCCATGCTCATGTGATCATGTTTTATGACAATTTTACTGAAACCTGGCCCCTGGATTTTGGTAAAATTGTTTACTGAATAAAGAATCACTGGTTTGGTTAATGATCGGAGTGTTTGCTTAATGACTGCCACTGCCTCCTTTTCTTCCTAACCTGCAGCTTGCTACTTGAAAAACCTTGATTTCCGAGCCTTGATTCGTTGTGTAATCATGTCTTCTTATTGTCGAATAAATTCTCTCTTTTTCCCTTTCATTTAATTCCTCCAGGATACTGTGACATGGACCTGGCAGGGAAACAGCTTGTAAGTCAAATCCTTGGGACAGAAATGACTTATTTGTGTTAGGCGGGTTAGTTAATGCAACAGTTTTGAGCATTGATGCCTTTTTAAAATTGTTACACAGATCAAAGGGTTTGTGGTGGCAATTGGTAATAATGATAATGATGGAGCTGGTGATTTTCCTCCTCTACCTCCTCTCCTTCTCCTCTTCTTCTTCTCTCTTCCTCCTCTCCTCCTCCTCTTTCTCCTTCTCCTTCTCTTCTTCTCCTCTCCTCCTCCTCCTCCTCCTCCTCTCCTCCTCCTTTTCCTCCTCCTCTCCTCTTCTCCTTTTCTTCTTCCCCTTCTCCTCTTCCTCTTCCTCCTCTCCTCCTCTTTCTCCTTCTCCTTCTTCTCCTCCCTCTCCCCCTCCTCTTCCTCCTCCTCCCCATTATCATCTGGAGTACAACAACAGACCAGAATTTCTGTTGTTAATCATTGTGGTTGTAAATTGAAGCGCCCACATGACCAGGCCCAATTGTTTAATCATTTTTACAACAGCTGTTAAGTGAAATCTTAGAGGAATTAATCCAAATGCTGAATGCTACAAAGCAACCTTGTACGTATTTTCTTTCTTTGCTTTTTTTTTTTTTTTTTTTTTAGCAAACAGGCATTAGTGCTGACTCTGTGCCAGGTTTTTACGAAAATTGAAGTGGAGGTAAGGAAGAAGAAAAGAACGATGGCTGTTCAGTCTGGTTAAGCGAAATAAATTGTGTCCATTTCTTACGTATTGGTGGGGAAGGGAAGGAGCGAGAAAGAGAGAAAGGGAGAGGAAGGAAAGGAAAGGAAGGAGAAAAAGAAAAAAGGGAGGGAGGGAGGAAGGGAGGGGGAGATAGAGAGAGAGAGAAAGAAAGAAAGAAAGAAAGAAAGAAAGAAAGAGAAAGAAAGAAAGAAAGAAAGAAAGAAAGAAAGAAAGAAAGAAAGAAAGAAAGTGTTTCTATTTGTTTGATGTTTTAATTCTAAGAGTTTTTTCTCAACATGGTGCAAAAGAATGCCTCCTTGTTGTTTTTTGTTTTGTTTTGTTTTTTTAAGGAGCAGGTTTTCTTTTCCTAAGGTTGTACCTCCCTCTTGTGGCAGACAATCTTACCTTCCCCTTAGCTGAGGAATAAATTAAAAAGCTGCAAACTCTGTTCGACCATTACACTGAGGCTGCCTTTATTTTTACTGAGGCTGTCTTTATTTTTCAGTTCCTCCCTGTTCATGCCCCATCGGAGGCAGAAAAGAAAGACCCCGTCCTTTTCGCCAACAGAGTCCGTAACAAAATGGCAAGGTCAGTGTTTGCAGGAGAAAATGTCTATTTGCAATAGAGTGAGCAGGTTGTTGCACCATCTAGAAGGCATTGGAAATATTTTATTTTTACAGCCTGGATATGTGAGCTTTCATACAGATCCTCCCTCCCTCCCTTCCTTCCCTTCTTCCTTCCTCCCTTTTCCTTCCTTCTTTCCTTTTCCTTCCTTCCTTTTCTTTCCTTCTTTCCTTTTTCTTCCTTCCTTTTCCTTCCTTTCTTCCCTCCCTCCCTTTTCTTTCCTTCCTTCCTTCCCTTCTTCTTTCCTTCCTTCCTTCCCTTCCTTCCTCCCTTTTCCTTCCTTCTTTCCTTTTCCTTCCTTCCTTTTCTTTCCTTCTTTCCTTTTTCTTCCTTCCTTTTCCTTCCTTTCCTCCCTCCCTCCCTTTTCTTTCCTTCCTTCCTTCCCTTCTTCCTTCCTTCCTTTTCTTTCCTTCCTTCCCTTCTACCTTCCTTCCTTCCTTTTTTTCCTTCCTTCCTTTCTTCCCTCCCTTCCCTCCCTCCCTCCTTGCCTTCCTTCATTCCTCTCTCCCTTCCTTCCTCCTGGATGAATAATTTTTTCTCGATTCCTCCTCATCCAGAAGAATTATTTTTATAGCCGTAGGAGGCAAGAAATTTCTGACAAAGACCAAAGAAATGACTGCATCGGCCATTTTCCTTGGAAAGTCTTTTTGATGTTTATGTTCTCCTGATTAAATATGCTTTTTTATTTGGAGTTTGTGGAAGATCTCCAGGTGTCACCTGCCTTAGGTCAGCTTAGCCATGGCATTTGAGCAGCTTATTTTAAGTTTAGCACTGAACTGATTTTTGTGGGTTTTGTGTCTTTCAATCTCAGCGTTTTGGATGTGCCTGTCACGGATCACACTTACGAAGATTGTCGGCTCATGATTTCAGCAGGGCAGTTAACTCTCCCCATGGAAGCTGGTTTGGTTGAATTCACAAAAATCAGCAAGAAGTTGAAGTAAGTAGGCCAACTCAGTTCACAGGGTAGTTGTCATGGGAAAAATAGGAGGAATAAAAATGATAGCAATAAAATAAAAATAAGAATAAAAAAGAAAGAATAAAAAATAGGAGGAATAAAAAATAAGAAGGAGAAGAAGGAAGAAGAAGAATATAGGCAGCCCTCAACTTATAACTTCAATTGAGTGTCAGAGTATATTCATGAACTGGAATAGAGCATGGTAACAAGGTTAGCCAATGAATAGGCATAGCAGCTAAGTCAGCCAATGAGGACTGTTTGGAAACAGAAACTAGAAGTAGCTTAGGCAACTATGTTAAGCTCTGAGTCTATCTATTGAAGATGAAACTTCTTCTCTGCTGTGTATCTTGCTTGCCTGCTGAACTAAAGTGAAACTGAGGTCTGTTTCTTGAGCTGAAGCTGAGTTGCTGTTCTTCTCTGCACTTGTAACATGTCTGCTGAAGTTACTTGCAACATGTTTCTGTCTGAGTTTGCTCCATGTTGGAGAAATCTACAAATGGTTTGTAAAATCGACTTATTATGTTTATGAGGATGTTAAATGAAGCCTCAGCCATCTGTGTTTGTTTTTCTGTTGCTGAATTAATGCTGCAAAATTCTGAGTATTGAGCCCAAAATTTATGTTGCTAAGTGACACATTTGTCAAGTCAGTCTAGCCCCATTTTGTGATTTTTCTTGCCACTGCTATCAAGTGAATCAATGCAGTTGTTAAAGTTAGTAGCATGGATGTTAAGTGAATCTGCTTTTCCCATTAACTTTGCTGGCCAGAAAGTCGTAAAAGGGAATCACATGACCACAGGGATGCTGCAACAGTCATAAGTGTGAAAAATGGTCAGATGTCCCTTTTTTCCCAGTGTCACTTTGAATGGTCACTGAATGAACTGTTGGGAGTCGAGAATAGAGTAGAGTAGAATAGAACAATGGAATGTAGAATAGAATGGAATGGAATGGAATAGAATAGAATTCTTTATTAGCCAAGTGTGATTGGACACACAAGGAATTTGTCTTGGTGCAAATGCTCTCAGTGTACATTAAAGGAAAGAGACATTCATCAAGGGTCAAGAATCATAAGGTACAACATTTAATGATAGTCATAGGGTACATAAGCCATCAAATCATACTAGGAAACAGTCCATATAAATCGTAAGGATACAAGCAACAAAGTTACAGTCGTACAGTCACAAGTGGGAGGGGATGGGTGATAAGAAGTGATGAGAAAATTAACAGTAATAGCAGTGCAGACTTTGTAAATAGTTGGACAGTGTTGAGGGAATTATTTGTTTAGCAGAGTGATGGCTTTTGGGGGAAAAAAATGTCCTTGTGTCTGGAAAACTGCTGCATTAGGTATGTTCGCCTCCTTGAGTTAATAATAAAGGTGGGAATGTAAATAAATCATATATCTGGAGGACTAGAATTGGATGTTCCCTGCAGTTGCCCTAGAATCTTTCTGCTTAGTCAGAGAGCTGGAGGGATCCAGGGAAAAAGGTGAGGATCATGGGATCATCGAGCCTGGGATTTAGTTTCTAGCATCTGCTGTTCATGGTTGAACTTTCTCTGGTTATAAATAGAAATTGGTGGCATTGAAACTGACCTGAAACCTGAGTAGGGTTGGGAGAAAACTCCCAGGATGTTCTGTCCAAGGTTTATGAAGACACTAACAAACATACACTAGTCCCACAACCCTTTTCTCTTTATTTCAATTAGTTATACAAGGCCAAACGGGCCACAAATTCAACACAGAGCTTCAGGTTTTAAACCAACCAGTACGAACAAAGTTGCTTCCTGCAAAGACTCCTGTCCCTTTGCTCCTCCTTTAGGTCTGATGGGAGGGGCCAATCACCTCCAAGCCTTACTCCCTAGTCACCCCTTTTGTCTTAACCATTCTTGTCTTCTGGCAGCTCTGTGGACACATGGAGGGCTCAGTTGGACTTCTTAGCCTTGTGGGCAATTTCAGTGACGATCCAAAAGTTTCCGGTGGGTGTGTTGAGACATAGTGCCCATTTCTCAGAAAGTTGTTTGCTGCTTGAGTCCACAAGGAAATTTGTTGACACCCCATTTATGTATCTTTTATCCCCTGGAACAAGTGGATGCAAAAGTTTGGACTGAAGTGGCCTGCCTTATCTTTACATTTTGCTCTGCCTTATCTTTTTTGGCTCTTTTCATTTCTTTCAATGCCAGGGTTCCAAGTAATAGATCCAGAAATTAGAAGGGCTTCTGTGAGCTGCAGATAGATTTTTGGAGACTGGGATGGGGGGGAAGAGAGAGGTGGGGAGAGAGAGAGAGAGAGAGAACAGTAAACATTTAAAGATGCAATAAGATATGGATTGGCCAATATTAAAAGTGGAGTTTTCAGGCACAATATGTGCAAAAAGTGCTGAAATGCATAATTGCACAAATTTGTCTATGCACCATATATATCTGGCCATAAGCTTCTTTCTTTAAACCCCCTTTCTCCTTTTTATGCATGTATCCCATAAAGAGATCTAACTGCTGCTTAAATGCATGTTTATAACTCTTAAGAGACAGATATCCACCTCATAAATGTGAATTGCTTCCCTCTCAGTTAACTGTTCTGGCTTCCAGGCTTGAGTTTCCTCTTGAAAAGTAGAGGCTGCTTCAGGTCACCCCTTCTCTTCTTCTCTTCCCCCTCCCTCTTTTTGGATAGCCTCAAGTGGGACAGCATCCGGGAGCAGCTGGATCAATTTGCAAAGATCGCCAGCACGTCCAAAGGTGGTCGGATCGGGATTGAGGAGTTTGCTAACTATCTGAAGCTGCCCATCTCGGAGGTCTTGCAAGAGTTGTTTACTCTCTTTGACCGAGTAAGTCCTGTGTCCGCTCCTGCCAAGGGCAAAACAAAACGAGCATTGTAGTGCTTGCAGAAATGAAGCTCATGGGAAAGAGGTGGGGGGAGGGGAGAGAGAAAAAAAACACACACACACACACATACAGAGGTGGGGGAGGGAGGGAGAGACAGAGATCGATCTTGTATGTGTGTATAAAGAAAAGAGAATTGCAATATGTAATATAAAACTGATGAGAAGTTCTGCAGGATTGAGCTGGAGGTGGGCTCTAGGATTTGTAGAAGAGCCAACAAACCAGAGAAAAGACTGAAGAGGGAGGAGTTGCTTGAAAAGTCTTCCCCCTTCCAAGTTTGCAGAAGGAAAATTCCACCTCCGCTCAGCTTGGGCGAGGCCCCTGTGCCCACAATAAATTCCAGCTGTGGAAAACATGACGTGTGCGGACATGAAGGATTGCTATTTCCTTTGGCAGCAGAATCTGTTCTTGCAGAACACGCCCAGCTCGTCTCTCTTCACACACACACACACACACACACACACACACAGAGAGAGAGCTTCTGAAAGACGCTGCAGGTTCTGGGGCTCTCCACCATGTTCCTTGCTCAAGCTTTGCTAGATGCCGCCACCAGTGGTGGGGGCAGCAGCAGTGGTGGTGGTGGAGGAGGAGGAGGTGGTGGTGCTGGAGCCTTCCTGAAGAACTTGACAGGAGGAGGAGGAGGTGGTGGAGGAGGAGGAGGAGGAGGTGGTGCTGGAGCCTTCCTGAAGAACTTGACAGGAGGAGGAGGTGGTGGTGCTGGAGGAGGAGGAGGAGGTGGTGGTGGTGGTGGTGCTGGAGCCTTCCTGAAGAACTTGACAGGAGGTGGTGGAGGTACTGGAGGTGCCCTCATACAAGGCCTTGGTGGACTCCTGTCTGGAGGAGGAGGAGGAAGCAGTGGTGGTGGAGGAGGAGGAGGAACAAGTGGTGGTGGCGGTGGCAGCAAAGCCACCAACGTTTTGGGTCTTCTCGGAGGTCTGGTGAACATCATCAGTGAAGCCGCAGCCCAGTACAAACCAGAGCCCCCACCAGCTCCTCGCAGCCATTTTGCCAATGTGGAAGCCAACGAAAGTGAGGAACTACGCCAGTTCCGAAGGCTCTTTGCCCAACTGGCCGGCGATGACATGGAAGTGTGTGCCACCGAGCTGATGAACATCCTCAACAAGGTGATGGCCCGCCATCAGGACCTACAGTCCGAAAGCTTCAGCCTGGACACTTGCCGAAGCATGGTGGCCGTCATGGACAGCGATGCCACAGGCAAGCTGGACTTCTACCAGTTCAGGTATCTCTGGAACAACATCAAGAAGTGGCAGTGCTCCTTCAAAGAGTACACTGGCCCGGCAGGGAGAATTGAGATGAGGAATCTGCCCGCGGCTTTCAAAGCCGCCGGGTTTAACCTCCATGAGCAGCTCTACGCCCTGATGATCCGCCGTTATGCTGACGAAGATGGCAGCATGGATTTCAACAACTTCATCAGCTGCTTGGTCCGTCTGGATGGAATGTTCCGGGCCTTCAAGTCCCTGGACCGACGTGGTGATGGAAAAGTCCAGATGAATATTGAAGAGTGGTTGCAGCTCACCATGTACTCTTAAAACAAGCAAGAGCTGGAAAGACAAAGCAGTGGTTTGCTCCACCTTGGCCTGTACCATTTATGGGGGGATTGAGGGAAGAGGGCTAGATGTAAAATTGCTTCTGCCAAGACCTTCCTGCTTACAGTGAGTGTCTTTTGGCTGATGGCACCTGTGGGTTATTGGGATTAGCCAACGCATGCATTTTTAAAGAACATTTGCTTATTGCTTATGTTTTGGTTTGTTGTTCATGTCTGTGCCTGAATTTTGCAACAGTATTAAGGTTGTAAGCTCATGTTAGCACTGTTGGAAATGTGTGGGAACCATAGGCAACTAGGAGGAAAACCCAGTATTTTGTTGCAAAATAAAAGATAGCCTACTCTCCTTAGGTTAACGCCTACATTGTGCCAAACAAAGCAACTGTTATTATCATAATTCCAAATTCTCTCCCTCTCTGCTTTAGGAGAATATGTTTTGATGTCTTTTACGTATTTTGTTTCCAATATTGTTATTATCTTCTCCTTGTTAATTGATATTCAGGGATTCTAAACCTTGAATAATCTCCCTGGTCTGGTTAAGATAGTTCTTCTTGTGCTTTTTCAAAAGTCTGACTGACTTTAATTTACAAATGTTTCTATTGTTGAACATAACCTGGGATCTCAGTTATGCCAGGAGCTCTGGTGTCCTCTGATCAGGATTTTAAACTCATTTTTGAAGGAATAATATGAATAATTGGCTCACTCAGCCTGTTTCCCTCTAGATTCCGCATATCTATGTTTCTATCATAGTCAGTTATGGCAATTTGGAGTGGTGGAAATAGCACTCTGGGAGATTTGGAAAACAACACATTGTGTAAACACAATCAGAGGAAGATGACACCTGCAGCTTCTGGGTTAGCATGTTTTTTGTTGCTTTTGCTGGTTTGTTGAAGAAAGAAATTGTGACAAAAATAGATCTTTTCTGACTAGTCATTTAAAGGTCTCTCCGTTGTAAAGAAGAGAAAATAAACTTGGATGATAACAAAAGGAGAATACTGTGGGTTGTTTGATTGTTTTGTAGCTATGTGGCCCAAAGTGGCAGCGAGTGATATACTTTGCTTTACTGGACCTTTATTTTTTTCCAAAGAAATCCTGCTTTATATGTGTGGGTTGACATAAAACTCTTGACCATCTTAAGCTGTGAAGCATTTGTGGCAGGTGGAGAAATGAGGCCCTGGATTAAACTTGGTTGTTTGTTTTTGACCTGGAAAAATACTTTAGATGTGGTGACTTGGACAGACCCAAAGATGACATCTCTACCTCCTCTGGAACAGATCTTTGCTCTGGGTAAATCCGGTAGAGGTCTCAAAATGTGCCTGTTCTTTCTCACTGATTTTGATGGGCTCCATGACTCAAATCTATGCCATTGTGTTGACTTGGTTTGGGGCTTTTCCTGTGGTGAGTTGAGTGTTTTGGGGGTACTGGACTTCATGCCTTCTTGATCCAGCTGTAGTTAGAAAAACTCTAGTTGAAATAATATGAGAAGCAGCATCTCCAAACCAGCTCAGAGAAAAGAGGACATGTTCTAATTGCTTGCTCCATGACAGTTGTGATAGCTGTGTCTCTCCTTGGCCAAAAGTTCCAGAGGACAATTTACTATTCCAGAAAAGTTCCTTTATTTAGTTGAGGAACCCAACTGGGCAGCTTTCTAGACTCTGGATAGCCAGATCGTGCAGCTGCAGGCCTTATTAAGACTCTGAATGCCCAGGATTATATTAAAAAACATTCCTCCTCATTATCTGGTTCTCCCTAAAACCATGTCATTCTTTCTGGCCATTGAAATCCATCCATCCATCCATTTGAAATTGTTCATATGTGTCTTTGGGCCCTATCTGATCATTGTTACCATGTTAAATGCATGATCTGATGTTGAGCCTTACGCAGTGGCGGGATTCAAATAATTGAACAACCGGTTCTCTGCCCTAATGATTTCTTCCAACAACCAGTTCACCAAACTGCTCAGAAAGATAACAACCAGTTCTCCCGAAGTGGTGCGAATTGGCTGAAGTTGTCCCTTCCGTTGTTTTGGGCTATTGAAGTTTCTCGGGATAATTCCATCCCTTTTAAAAGGAAAAAAAAAGAAAGACCATCTTACAAGGGTGGTGCCACCAAATAAGGAGATAAAAGATTCACCCCATGGATGTACTTGCATTATTTAGAGGGCTGCTTTAGCCAAGGAATATGTTTAAAGTTTTTTGGGGGGTGGGGTAAGTTTCCATTGCAGATCTTTTTGAAGAGGTGGGGAACTGTATTGAAATGCTACTCTGCTTTTAATTGCCCGTCCCTGCTTTAAGTACAGAAACACACCTTCATTTTGGTTCTCTCTCTATCTCTCTCCTGCATATTCCTCTGAAAGGAAAACAAGGCCTCCCTGGAGAGTCAAGCAGTTCCCTTGATCATTTGATGGGCTGGTTTCTTGGCAACGCATTCAAGGAGCCTCCCTCTGCTTTGGGGCTAAGATGTTTTAACTGCTCTCCCTTGTAGTTCTGAGGCTACCTCTCCAAGTAATAACCTTGCCTTGGGTGGCTGGGATCAAGCCAGGTGCTGCTTTTCTACTGTATCACAAGAGCGGCTGCTGATTTTTGTAGGCCAAAATAAGTATCACTGACAAATCTACGCAGCCAAAGTCCAGGCCTTCCTTTCCCTTCCCTCCCCTTTCAAGGCAAGCTTCCAAGAGGCAGGAACATCACATGGAAGCAGAGACAGTCGATGGATGGCAATCCTGAAACCAGCCCACTTCCTTTCCAAAGGAGAGTCAAGAATTTGCCCTCGTAGGTCAAGGGAGGTCAAAACCCATGGGGTTTCCTGGAAATCTCCTTAAAAAGAAACACCTTGGAGGCTCATTTTGGCACCGTAAAGAGTGGCTGTGACTTCTTTTCCCGTTCTAGAGAGGTGTGGGGACAATCCGTGTTTGTTTTGCCAGCCGGGTTTTTTGCATCTGTTCAAAACACAACATTCTTTATCAGTTCAGCTTCGTATCTTATCCCAACTTCTTTTCATTCTATTATCCATATTATATTTCTTGCTAATTAAAATTTTATTGCTTTCCAAAAAACAATACACAGACAAACATAAACATGGAACATAAAAACAACTTTCAGAAAAGATGTTTTATGTTTTTATGTTCCAAAACACAACATTCTTGATTTGGAGGGTGAAAAGAGAAGCCAAAGTTCCTTGGCAGCTAAAATCTGTATCTGGAGCTGCTCTTCTGTAATTGGTTTGCAGGGAATTATGACATGGTCACAAACGTTGGGGGTTTATGGAAATGGACTTTGGGGGGGGCGACAATTAAAATTTTAGGAGGGGGCTTCAGGCAGATGCCTCAAAGAGCTTCGGATTTGGGAGAGTGTCCTAGTGCACATTTGGGCTCCCAAGCCTTACCTGCCCAGGTAGTTTCAGGAGCTACCTATACCCTCACTAGGAGGATTCAGGTTGGTGTTTTTGTTTGCTTTCAGAGGCTCAGTTCAGAAAAGGAACAGAATTGAACAAAAGTCCAGGCCTACTTTGTTGGAAAAGTTAACAAAACTTTTATTTTTTGTTCAAGCAAAGGCATTTTTTTTTCTTTGCTCCTCCCCCCCAGCAGAAGTCATTCTTCCTACATTCTAGAAGGAAGATAGAAGTTATCAAGGGCTGTTCCCATTGTGGGTTGCATTCCCTTCTCCTTTGAAACCAGGAATGTAATTGTCTCCCTAAGGCTGGTTTTCAAGTCTGTAAGTTTAACCCTTTCTGTGCTGACACTGGCAGACTGAAAGAGGGTGCAATTATTTAGGCATGAATGCCAAGCCAGAAAGATTTTGAAAGGGTGCCACCCTGCAGTTAATAACTCTACAAAGTCTGTTGCCTCTTTCTGGGATCTTATAAAATCTGATTCAGACTTTTTGGGCTCTTGCCAAGGATCTGTTCTCACTACTTGGTTGGTTGTTGTTACTGTTGTTATGTTCTTCATCACCATTATTTTTAGGGGACTGAAGGCTAAAACATACAAAGAACGGTTGCTGGAATTGGGTATGTTTAATGAAAAGAAGGATTGCTTTCTTGATGGAATGGTTGTTTTGAAGGACATCAACCAAATGGATAAGGGAAAGAGACACGTCAGCATCACGAAGCAACTTCAACAATGTTTGTGATTGTCTTGTGTCTCGTTCAGAACGGCGATGGGACCATTGATTTTCGAGAATATGTGATTGGTTTGTCAGTCCTGTGCAATCCTGCCAACACGGAGCAGACGATTCAGATGGCATTTCAGGTAAATCCTCTTAATTGAGGACTGAAGGTGTGCTGCAGCACGGATCTGCAATTACAGGTAGGGTATATTTGTGGGTGGAGAGATTTGTGCAGAGCCTGGCACATCAACCTGGGAATCATTGGGTGAGGACAGTCTTGTTAGTCTCTGGTCTCCAAACTTGGCAACTGTAAGACTTGTGTACTTCAACTCTCAGAATGGTTGGCTGGGGAATTCTGGGAGTTGAAGTCCACAAGTCTTAAAAGTTGCCAAGTTTTGAGATTCCTTGATCTACCGCACTCTAAATGGGACGATGGCATCCTTTTAGACTAACAAGTCTAAATTTTCATGATCAAGAGCTCATCATGGGAAAGCTTCAGAAAATTGTGGGCCATATATTTATTTACTTCCTTTCTCCTATGGGTGGTCTGTGTTTTTTCACCATCTCGGATCCTCTACAAGAATCCTGGAAATTGGACGGTTGTATATTGTATATGGTATCTTAGCTGTTCCTAGCCCTGCACTCTTCTGGACAGAGAGCTCTGAAGTTGTTCCTGGGATCTATTGGATCCACTCTCTCAGCTTAAGAGAGACACGGTCCTGAGTGCTCCTACCACCTGGGAACCAAACTAGCCTTGATTTTTCCAGGTCTTCTTTAGTTCCCCCTTCAGACCCTGATCTTTCTCCAACTCCTCCTCCTTCTGATGTTGCTGTCGCTTGGCACTGCTATATCTCTTACGACTTCTGCCTTCTGATCTGAAATCAGGTGCTCTTCCTGCTCTTCCCATTTTTCACCCTCCTTGAGCCTCCGTGCATGCCCTGCCATTATCTGCATCCAAAACAGGCTGTGAGGGGACTCCTGGGAGGAGAGGAGTGAGCAGGGCCAGCCAGGAGTGGGATTTGGGGGGTTCTCCAAACTGCACAGATTCTGAGCCAGGGTTTCTCCTGAACCCACATGAACCCCCGCAGCCCACCTCCTGACTACGTGGCTCTAAAGTAGCAAGGAGTTCATAACAGAGAAGTTGGTTCTTATGGGAACTAAGTCTTCTACCACTTCAAGATGAAAAGCAGAGCCTTCAAAAGAGGTGGACAGAATGCCAATCCTCGGGTGGCTTTAAAAGAAATCTGGGAAGGGTTTTCCATGCATTCAAAGTTTGATGCGGAGATGTCTGGGAGCTGAGCTTCATCCTCCTTCCTGACCAACCCTCTTTGTTTTCAGCTTTTCGACATTGATGAAGATGGCAGCATAACAGAAGACGAATTTGCCCTAATTCTCCGTTCATCACTTGGGCTTCCTGACCTCGATGTTTCAAACCTCTTCAGGGAGATTGATGCTGACAAATCTAACAAACTCTCCTATGGTAAAGCAGCCAAGTAGGGAATTAAGGAAATGAAGATTCGAGGGGTACAAGTTGGGAGGAGACTTTGGGGGTGTCATGGAATGGAATGTGAGAAGGAATTTAGGAGATGGGATGAAGAGATGCTGCCAAGGGAAGAATCAGATAACAGAATAACAGAGTTGGAAGGGACCTTGGAAGTCTTCTAGTCTAAGCAAGAGACCCTGTGCCATTTCAGGAAAATGGTTGTCCAATCTCTTCTCAAAAACCTCCAGTGATGAAGCACCTACAACTTCTGGAGGATAGTCATTCCACTGATGAATTGTTCTAACTGTCAGAACATTTCTCCTTAGTTCTAGATTGCTTCTCTCCTTGGTTAACTTCCATTCATTGCTTCTTGTCCTGCCTTCAGGTGCTTTGGAGGGTAGGTTGATCCCCTCTTCCTTGTGGCAGCCCCTCAAATATTGGAAGATTGTTATCATGTCACCCCGGTCCTTCTTTTCATTAAACTAGATAATAGAACAGTCATAGCCTACAGCTGTATAACTGGCCAGGCAAGAGGATCTTAGAGGAGACCCTCCCTAGTTTCTTCATCTGTAAAGGAAATGGGAAGGGGAGAGAATTTTACGTCCAGACTTGCAAAGTTCTGTCAATGTAGCCTCACAATAAAGTTGACTTAGGCCAAGGATCTTCAAACTTGTCAAATTTAAGACTTGTGGACTTCAACTCCCAGAATTCCTGAGCTAACATGACTGGAGGAGGAATTATGGAAGTTGAAGTCCACAAGTCTTAAAGCGGTCAAGTTTGAAGACCCCTGATCTACAGTATCTATCTTCTACCTACCTACCTACCTATCAATCAATCAATCAATCAATCAACTAATCATCTATTTATATAATCCAAGGGTCTTCAAACTTGGCAAGTTTAAGACTTGTGGACTTCAACTCCCAGAATTTCCAAGCTAACATGACTGAAGGAGGAATTCTGGGAGTTGAAGTCCACAAGTCTTAAAGCTGTGAAGTTTAGGTCATCTGGTTGTGATTCCTATCTGGTTTACCTACCACACACAAGTTGCCTTCTCCTGGTTTAGTGTGACCTCAGACCTAACTGTTGTTCGTTCTTTTATTTTTAGAAGAGTTCAAGGATTTTGCTGAGAAGCACCCTGAGTATGCCAAGCTGTTTACAACATACCTCGAGCTGCAACGCTGCCAGCTGTTGACAGAAGCGGAATTCACTTCTGGGGAAGTCACCCCTACCACCCCAAGTTTTCTGTCTTCTTATGAAACAACTCTGTTGGCAAGGAACAAAGTCTGCCCACTAGTGACCGAAGACGAACATTCAAATATTTCAGATAAAAAAGAAGACTGAACCCCAAAAGCCTAATAATATATTCCTTAATTT
Organism: Hydrophis major; assembly: GCA_033807585.1. Lineage (NCBI taxonomy): Eukaryota > Metazoa > Chordata > Lepidosauria > Squamata > Elapidae > Hydrophis > Hydrophis major. The sequence goes on from CM066338.1 coordinate 24,776,082, forward strand.
AAGCTGTGGGAGGATTCCTTTTATTAAATCCAAATCTTGGTGGGATTTTTAAAAAAAATCTAGACTGAGTAAAGCAAAAACCTTGCTTTTGGGATGTATCTGTTCATATGTTGTACGTTGAGAACTATTTTTCAATAAATAAATGTTGGGGAATGTTTTGCTACTTCTCTTGCCTTCGCGATGATTCTGTTTCCAGAAGAATAATTTACACTGAAGTTGGAGGAGAAAAAAGTAGGCTAGGCTACGGTATCCCAAAATCAGAAACACCTTTTCTGACTAACACGTTTTATTCAAAGGCAACCCTTTTGTGAGCTTCAGCTTAGGCTTTTGAATGGTGATGAATAATGATGATGAATCATGACGATGAACTCTATGAGGAATGGTTAAGAGAACTAGGTACGTCTAGCCCAGGAGTGCCAAACTCAAGGCTGGCTCTGGCCTACTGGATGCTTAGATCTGGCTCGCGGCGCTGCCCTGGAAACAGCAAAAATCCAGTCCGTGGTGCCTCTGCCAGTGAAAATGGAGCTCGGTGGGGAGAGGCACATGCAGCCCTCACAAAGTTCATTTTTGGCCACGACGACATGTAGCCCTCTGCCAGTGAAAACGGAGCCCCATTTTTGCTGGCAGAGGACTGCAAGAGGCCATAGTGATCAAAAACGGAGCTCAAGAGGGCTGCACACAGCCCAGTGGGGGTATTCCATTTTTTTTATTACCGGTTCTGTGGATGTGGCTTGGTGGGCATGGCTTGGCTTGGTGGGCATGGCAGGGGAAGGATACTTTAAAATTTCCATTTCCTCCCCACTCCTGTAGGAAGATTACTGCAAAATCCCATTCCTTCCCCATCCCACTAACCTGCTTTCCAGCTCCGTTCTCCTGTGCAGGGCAACCAAAGAAGACCCAGCCGATCAGCCGGGACTCAATGGGAGGCAGAGAAGAGAAGCGGGTGGGGCCAGTCAGAGGTGGCATTGGCCGTTTCTCCAAACTACTCAAAATTTCTGCTACCGGTTCTTTAGCCCCGCTGAACTCCATTTTCTCTTGCAGAGGGCTGCAGGAGGCCGTTGCAGACGAAAATGGAGCTCGCGAACCTGCTTTCACTGGCAGAGCATTTGGGCCACAGGTGCCTCCGACACAAGTGGTGTCAAGCGGGTGACACCTACCCTGGCCACGCCCCCCCCCAGGTCAAACACAACCTTGATGCAGCCCTCAATAAAATTGAGTTTGACACCCCTGGTCTAGCCTATCAAAAAAGAAGGCTTAAGGATAATGTGATAACTGTCTTTTAGTACTTGAGGGGCTGTCACAGAGAGAATGACTTATTCTCCAAAGCACCAGAGGATAGGACAAGGAGTAATGGGAAGGAGTTTCGACCCAGAAATGAGAAGGAATTTTCAGGCACCAAGCATGATTAATCAGCAGAACACGGCTTGCCTCCTGGAGTTGTGGTGGCTTCAATGACGGAGGTTTTCAAGAATAGACCAGACAATCGTTTTGACCTAGATGATATAAGGTCCCCAGCCTTAAGCAGAGAGGGTTGGACTAGAAGACCTCCACGGTCTCTTCAATCCCATGATTCTATGTTCTAGTAAGATTTTTGGGAATACATTGTACAAGGCCCCTTTGGTCTGAATGCTTAGGAGACGTGAGGCACCATTGCCCTCTTGTGGCCATTGATGAGAATTGTGCTGATGCTACCTAGTTTGGATCATGAAACTTTGCCAGAAAAAAGGCAAACTCAGCATCAAGGACCTCACAGCCATCCTCCTCCTCCTTCTCCTCCTCTTGCACAAACCTTCCTCCCATGAAGCACTGAAGATGCTTCCTAGTTGGGTCAGTTGAACCCAACTAGGGAATGTTTGCCAGAAAACAAGCAAGCTCAGAGACCACCAAAGACCAAGGATCATGGGCTGTTGGTTTCTCAGGCAGGGAAAAAAAAAAAGATTAATAGAAATCTCGGGGACCATGTCAGAGACAGATTGTCATGGAGAAAATCTATGTGGTCGCTAAGAGTCATAAATGACTTGATGGCTCAGAATCAGATGTATACAGTACAGGGCAGATAATCCATCTCTTATGACCAATCTTAAAACGATTCTTTGCTACATGTCCACTCTTCCTGGAGATGATCCAACACCTCAACCTTCCCTCTCAGCTGCTGCATTTGGGATTGCTCACCTCAACGAGCAAAATATTAGGACTGTCTGCTCTGCTTTGGAGTTGGAGACTGGAGGCTGAAACATATGAAGAATGTTTGCAGGAATTGGGTACGTCTAGTTTAGTGAAAAGAAGGGCTGCAGTGACTTGACAACAATCTTCTAGTATCTGAGCGGCTGCCATGAAGAAGAGGAGACTAACTTATTGCATTTCTCAGGCCCTATTAATGACTTTCAAATTGAAATAATTCAAAGATCTCCTTCATTTATAGAATTAGTCTTATGTTCTTCCATTATAGGTTAATTAACAACCCCTTAAGACAAGGCAAATCATGTCTTAATGTGATACATGATCCAGAAGGAAGTCGTCTTCCTTGTTGTACTGAAACATCTCATTTCTTAGATCAGCTATATTTACAACTAGCTCTATACTCGTGCTTCCCTCTGAAACTATGTGATTGGGCTTAGTTTTTGAGGAGGAAAATAAGGGAAAAAAATGTGCCTGTGCCTACCAGCATCCATCAGTATTCATCTGGCTAGCATCCTGTCAGTGTGTCAGAGAGTTGAGGGCTGTTGGAAACTAAAAGAGTATTTGCTGTGTGACAAGAAGGAGACAGCAAGGGGCCTGGGCATGGCTTAGCTCAACTGTTCTGTACTAAAGGTGCTTGGTGCTCTGAAACTGAGACTGAAGCTCCTCTCCTCTGCTTGTGTTTTGCATTTGGAACAGGTTTATTTTCAGGTGGGGAGGAGGAGTAGAACTCCTCAGCATCAGATCAGGTTAATAATACTATAAGAAGTACTAATGTCCTGATGGTCATTTTGAAAAATCCTTTCTTAGTGAGCACCTAGAAGCCGAGAGGAATATACGTCCCGAATTTCAAGTTTGTAGGCTTTACGGTTCTTGAGATTTTGTGATGATGCATGAGTGCTATTTCGCATTTATATATATAGATTACTTTTCCTTCTAACTCTTTTTCTGATCATCTATCCACCTTTAACTAACACAAACCAAGATTTCTTTGGCTCAGTTGTACTATCCCTCAATCCTCTTGAGTGTTTCCCAAAAGTATAGTATCTTGGTTCCCCATCAGCCTTAAGGACTGCAGTTGCCCATCTGAAACCTATAAAGCATCTCAACTCTTTAATTCACTTCCCATTTTCCTTTTATTTGGCCGCAGCCCCCACCAATCATCAAGGAGAGCCAAGAAGTCTATTTAGAAATAATCAAATATTATTAAAAATATTGGTCCTAGCCAGAGTTGACAAATGGCTCACTCATCATCAACCTTGGAGGGTGAATTTCCAGCTTCTTTCTCAGCCTTGATGG
>CM066338.1:24784558-24877058 GCA_033807585.1 Hydrophis major
GGTTTATTTCAAAACAAGACCTGGGTAGCATCTGAAACCACATTCTGATCACTCCAAACACAAAATAAGAGATATATGTACAGTGAAAAGATTTACACCTAGCCTTGGATGGCTAGGATGCTTGAATGTTTTACACTAGGAATTGTCTGGTAAGGCAAAAATGGATGTTTTTGGTTTAAAAAATAATTTTGGTGGAAAAATGCTTTACATTCTGTCGTGAAACCTGATGATTAAAAAGGAAGACTGAAAAACAACTCCAATGACTACACTGACTTTAAATACACCTCTTTTTTTTTTTTTTTTTTAAAGAAAGTTGGTTTCATTGTTTCACTGTTTCTTGCACCTTGATCCAGGCGAATCTGGAGCCATTTGGGTTCTGTTCTGATATTGTTTTCTGACTTCTATATACCGCAAACATGTAAATGGTAGTGTACAGCTCAGATTGGGAAATTACTGCATTATAGAATTGCAAATTTAGATTCTGTCTAAGGTGAGAAAGCAACAGCCCCAACATACTTGGTCGGGCTGGCAGAATTAATTCCAGGTTTCTTAAAGCCACACTCAACTCTAGAATATTAATCGGATTATATCAAATTGGGCACCCAAGCTTCGCATTGAAAAGGAAACCCCGATTGCTCTTAAGCGGTTTTTTTATCCTGCTCCTGCAGCTCTGGAGGATTTTGACCCAACTCGTGTGTCGCTCGGACAAAAAAAGTCTGTTTGGCTTTGATTCGGATTCCGAAACTTTCCACGCAGCCCCAGAACCCCAAAATCATGAACCTCGGGGAGTTTCGGTGGTGTTTTGTGTCAAAAGCAGACACTTTCGGGTGGAAGTGGTTAGCTTGAAAAGGAGGCGAGGCCGAACCTCGGGGTGTAAAAATATAAATGGGAACGGCCCATTCAGGATCCCAGAAGTTAATCTCGGACTTCCGAGAGCCGGCCGAGAGTTTCTCCTCCGGACGAGAAAGAAATCTTTTGGCATCTCTTTGCAAAGCCACATCCCGCGCGCCGAAGTTGGCGCTGCCAGGAAGACGTAAGAGACGGCTGTGGGTGGCTACAACCCGCCTCACTTGCCCTCTTCGGACCTGGGGGCGTTGGGAGTCCGCTGCGGAGATTAGAGCAACGGGGATGGGGGTGGGTTAGACCAGGACAACGGCGTCGCCACTCCGTCCTCCGCGGCTCCTCAAGTTGGAAGGCTGCCTTCTTCCTTGGCTAAGAGGAAGAAGGAACAGCTCCATTCCAGCTCTTGATTTTGTGTGTGTGTGGGGGGGGGGGGAGAAGTGACCGACCTGGAAAGCCTCGGGGTCGGGTGGTGGTTTCAGGAGGCGGCAGGGATGCGGGTAGGAAGGACGCTTCTCTGGCCCGGACGCTCCTCTGCTTGCCCGGAGCCCTCCTCCCTTTGGCGGGCGCGTCTTTGCGCTGCGCTCTTGGTGAGAGAGGCTCTCCGGCGCAGCGGCTCCTGATTTTCGCTCTCCTTCCTCCGCCGAGTTGCTCTCTTTACTTCACCCTCTGTCACTTCTCCAGAGTGAAGATGATCACACCTCTGGTCCAGGCGGAGGAGCCTTCTGCGCTGCCGTCGTCGCCCTCGATCAAGAAAGACGTGGAGCTCTTGCTGGTGAAGGAGCAGAACGGGGTGCAATACACCAGCAGCCACCTCCTGGAGCACGCCGGCCCTGGGTACAGTTCCACCACACCTGAAGGATCCCAGGAGCGCGAGACTTGGGGCAAAAAGATCGACTTTCTGCTCTCCGTGGTCGGCTTCTCGGTGGATCTGGCCAACGTCTGGCGGTTCCCTTACCTCTGCTACAAAAACGGAGGAGGTAAGTCCGAATTCACCCTCCCTGATCTGCAGCCCTCCCCACCCACCCCCAAACCTGTCGGGTGTATCGATCATCGCCACCTCAGTGGGGAAGACGAGGGAAGAATAAGGGAAGGTGGCCATCCAGCTTTCCCTTTGGCGCTTGGGGTTCTTGGTTTCGGAGGACGGGTGTGCCTGGGTGTGTTTGGCACATTTGGGGTCAGAGCCAACTCTCCTTGGGAGGGACGCACAGGGGGGCTTTGAACACATTTGTGACTTCTCTCCTCTGGACAGCTGGGCTGAAGATCCAGAGGTGGCACCCTGGTTTGAAGGAACTTTGCTTCCAAAAAGGAAAACAAAAACAAAAAAAAACACCAAACCATAAGGATTTTGTCTTTTTAGTCCGCTGGGGCTCTAAACGCATATCTCAGCAGGACAAGTTTAAAAGTTCGGCTAGACTTTATTCTTGATTTCCTTCCCAGCTTCTTTTGCAAGCTCAGATCAAAGGCACTCTTGTAGCTTCCTGCCCTGGCCAGCTAGACTTCTCTTGCAATGCACGCAGAAATGGAGATAGACTACTTCTGAGCTCCAATCATCATCCTTCAGCCTCTTCCCTCCCATGTAGGGATCCCAAGGCGCTTTTTGTATTGTTAAATTGTTTGCCCCGAAAATGTTGAACTGGGCCCAAAAGTAGCTTTCTCCCAGAAGGGGGAAACAGAGGAAGGATGGGGATCTTAACTGCTTCCATATTGTAATCTGGCATGAATTTTGTGAATGTGGTGAGCTTTGTGGACTCTGTTTAAAGCCACTTCCTTCTACTGTCCTCTGTGGAGAGAACATTGTAGTCCATTTCTGAGAAAGCAGAAGGGTTCTTTGTGGCTACCCTAAGCATAATCCTTCCAGAAAATGGGCTACAACAATGTCCACCCAGATGCAATTCTCAAGTTTTCCAGCCAGCATGGCTAGAATTTGGGACTTTTGGAAATTGCTGGCTTGGGAAAAGTTGGGCTCCAGCAATGAACACACACACACATATGCAAATCTTGCCCAGTTCTAGGTTATAAAGCAGCCAGTTTTGTTTTCAAGTGCACAACTACTTGGAAAATAAAGACTGGTATTTTTTTTTTTTTTTTTAAAGGCTGGGGATGAGGCTTTGGTTAAAAAGAAACCGGACTATTGCTAGTTACTATCAATTAATCAATGGAATGTTTATTGTCAATGCACAGCATGTGTACAATGACATTGAAAATGGAATTTTCTAGTACAGCTGTAAGTAGAAAATTAAGGGATGTAGTTCACCACAACAGCTCTGGAAAATCTCATGTTCTCTTGAGAAAACTATGAGAAAATTTCAGTCTGAAATCCTGAAGTTTTAGTCCATTTTATTTTTTGAGGTAAAAAAAATTACAGACTAAATGGACTGGTGTTTGGTAGCACTGCTTCTGAGGGAACTTTCTGTGTTTTCATGTAATATACAGTAAATCTCTTGTACACTCATGTTAAGACTATTGCTTCTTCATAGGTTTGACCCCACTAAGGAGTCTACCTGTTGTTAGCTTCTTCTTGAATTGTTCCAGAATGAACACTGGGTAGAAAGAGCGTTGTCCCATAGCTAAATCTGACTTTCCATCTTTGGCATCTTTTCTGAGTCATTGCCAAATGTTCTGGTCAGGATTTCTAGAGGTGCTACTGTTGATAGAAAAAGGTGATGGGTTGTCTCATTTGGCTTTTCAGCCAGATCCTTTGGGTGTGTCACCATCAAGTGGGGAAGACACTCACCAATCCAGGTGGTGCAGGAAATCTAGCGTTGGTTTGACTTTGAGATTCTGCCTGGGCTTTGCTGGGGTTGGTCTTGCCATACTACATGTGGATACCTCCCAAGTTAAAATAAGTTGAAATAAAGGAGCAACTGGGAAGGCACCAAAACAGAAGGAGGTAGAAGCTTGGGGGGGGAGGGGAGAGAGAGGGAGGGAGGGAGAAAGATTGAGAAAGAGACACACAAAGAGAAAAACAGCAAAAGAGAGAGAGAGGGCGATAGATAGATAGATAGATAGATAGATAGATAGATAGATAGATAGATAGGTAGATAGATAGATAGACCAAAAGATGGAGAGTAAGAAGAGAAACAGAGAGAAAAAACTAGCAAAAGAGAGAGAGAGAGAGAGAGAGAGGAGAGGGAGAGAGGGAGAAACGGAGAGAGAGAAGATACCTTATTCCCATGAGGACTTTGTTGCCTGGACTCTTTCATGCCTGTCACTTTCCCCACATAGTTTAAGAAATGTCTTTGCTCCACAAAGGGAGAATAGAGCAGAATACAGAGCTCCACTATTTTATTGGAAAAAAAGATGGAACGTATTAATGAAAAGTGCCGTTGACATGGTTGGAAATTTTAACTGGATGAATGTCTGAGTCCATGTCTTCCAACTCACCCAGAGGGCTCCGTCCACCCTCTGATCACATTGATGTCAAGCCATGTGATCTCACCTCCAAGATAGGTGAGATGAACCCTTACACAGTTTTAAAGGTCTGCTGAAATCATGCCAGCTTGAAGAGAGACATGGACCTTGGAGCCATTTTCTTAAGCTTGTTCCAGAAATGATCTGGTGATGGATGAGAGCAACAGTCTCACCACAGAGGGGAAAGATGGGAAAGTCTTTGGAAAACCACAACCAAGGACAGGGCCAATCTCTAGAGGACTGAACCTACTATTGACATGCTCTCATCCACAAGCTACCTGGAGGGACACCATCTGTAGGCTTTGCTGGCCACCTGCCAGTCCATCTTGGTGGAACAGAGAGCTTGAGAACTCTCGTGTTGCCAGAGAAGATTAGGCAGCACAAAATGCATCTATTTTATAGTGCTTGGATGGCTTAATTGTCTGGGGATAATTGAACGTATGTAATAAAGATCATTGATCTCAAATGAAATGGAACACAGATTTGAGACTTTGGTATTAGCTCTGATAATTTTGCAAAAGGAGATGCACGTTGACAGATCAGCTGTGCAAACCTTGACACTAAACCTAAAAATGCAGGTTTTGTGCGTCTGTTTGAATTTTGCTCGGTAGCCAGAAAAAGATATTTATGTTCTCAAAAGTTGGATGGCAGCTTTAGAGATGTAAAGATCACCTGGTGATGTGACAACTGGGTTTGTTTCTGATGTTTTGCCCACTGCATAGCACCTGGAAAATCTCCTATTATTTAATTGGGGTCACATGGATGGGTGTGGCTTGCTCTCAGTGAACCCAACTCTCATGTAATGGAGGCCTGATACACCCACACCCAGCCTCAGCTGTGTGTGTGTGTAAGTGTGTATATACGTGTGTTTGTGTCTCTCTGTATTCATTGGACCTCAACAACATGAGGTTCAGCGAAAGCCAACTATTCTTAATGAAGAAGTCATGTTCTGTTTAACGGGATCTACTTCTAGAAATCTAGTTACACCAAAAGACAATCTTAGTATCTCATTAACTCATGAATTATTTCCTTGAACATGTCATGACATTATGCCTTGTCTACTGATGCTGGCCTGAGACGGACATTACTGTGTGGTTTGATTTTAAATACAACATTGTGCCACCAGTGTCCATATACAGTAGAACTTCTGGTCACAAATGCTTCTGAGCACAACCAAATTGGGTGCTGATCAATTTTCTGAAAAAATTCACATTTTCTTTTCCCTGTGGCCGATTTCCCCTTCTGCACCATTTTTTTTTTTTTTTGTAAGCGCCAAATTTCCAAAATTAGGTTCGGGTCATGACCAAATCGGATTGCAACCAAAGTTATGGAATGAATTATGGTCTTGACCAGAGGTTCGACTGTACATGTGAAGAAGGGACAGGGAGGAACATCAGCCTCCAATCAAGTTATTTACATTTATTTTATGAAACACCTTTTTTTTTCTGATCTGGGATCCTTCAGGTGTAGTGGAATCACAATTTTTGGAGAATTTTAGAAAACGTCTCGCTCTCTGTGTGCAAAATGTATGTAATGGGCTGCAGGAATAACTTTGGAAGTCTGTGTGTGCACCCATCTACATCATGGATCTGTACCCATCTACATCATGTATAGCTTCAGACCACAAGGTAGAGCACCAAATCTTTTGCAAAAATAAATATGTATGAACCCAGTGATTGAAAAAGTCCAAGCTACTCAACAACTTGGTTGCTCTGTTAAAAGCAACGTAACATGACAATGTTCTTTCACCACTGTGAGAAAAAGAGGAAACATTGCTTAGAAGCCAAGCATTCAAATTTTACCTTTCCAAAATAAACAATCCATTGATCATGATTAAAAGCAGGCCCTGCATTACTTGTAGGGCACTCACTGCTGGCTTGTTCAGATCTGGTTTAGTTATTGTATAGAGATAACCATTGTGATTTGTTTATGGTTTAGTGATATATATGTAGATTATTCATATTTCTGTGAAAAAAAAACTTAGTCCAAAGGTAAGAATCCATAATATTTTTTTAAGAGTTGATTTCTAATATCTACAGACCCCTCACATCCCAGACATAAACTGGTTCAACTCCTTCCCTCAAAACAATGCTATAGACTGCAGACCAGAACAATTAGACACAAGAACAGTTTTTCCCCGAATGCCATCACTCTGCTAAACAAATAATTCTCTCAACACTGTCCAACTATTTACAAAGTCTGCACTACTATTACTATTAATTTTCTCATCACTCCTTATCACCCATCCCCTCCCACTTGTGACTGTATGACTATAACTTTGTCGCTTGTAACCTTACTATTTATACTGACTGTTTCCTAGTATGATTTGATTGCTTATTGTACCCTATGACTATTATTAAGTGTTGTACCTTATTTTTTCTTTTATGTACACTGAGAACATTTGCACCAAGACAAATTCCTTGTGTGTCCAATCACACTTGGCCAATAAAGAATTCTGTTCTATTCTAATTCTAATTCTATTCCATATTTTCTATTCCATATTTTCTATTCCATTCTACTCCATTCCTTCTATTCTATTCTATTCTATTCTATTCTATTCTATTCTATTCTATTCTATTCTATTCTATTCTATTCTAATTCTATTCCATGTTTTCTATTCCATATTTTCTATTCCATTCTATTCCATTCCTTCTATTCTATTCTATTCTATTCTATTCTATTCTATTCTATTCTATTCTATTCTATTCTAAGATATGGCCAGATGTTCAGTCATCACTGAAGTCTACGAAATCTTGAAAACTGCCTCTTCTTTTTTCACAGGGGAAACACACACACACACACACACACAAACACAAAAAACAAATCTAAGCTGGAGAAAGAACAAATACATTTTTGTGTTCTTTTTTGTGAGGGGAGGTCCCGAGTGTTTCTTCCAAAACGTTGAGGTGTGGATGAAAACTCTCTCTCTTTGTGCCCACTTTTGCTTTTTCAGGTTACAGTACACAAATGAATGCTTTGATGTCCAATCACGTGGCTTGGAAAAACAAGAGGAGGAAGCGCTGGGCAGAGCATAGGAGGGAGGTTGTAGGATCAAAGCGAAGCAGCTGGATATCATTTGCATCTTTGCAAGGCCTTTTTCCGATGTGGGGAATGCAGGAGTGAGGGTTGAAGGTGAATCGAGGAAGGGAAATGGGACATTAAGTCATGGCAGTTCTCGCCACTCAAGATGTCTCCAAGACAGACAGTCACAGGCCTGGAATGGACATTGGAGCTTGTCTACTCCAACCATCCCCTCCTCCCATCCAAGGCAGGAGTCCTTATATTTTTGTTTCTTATTTTATCTTTTAATGATCCCATAATCCCTTACATCAGGGTGGAGTCAGGGCAACTGAATGGAGCTGAGCATTTACTGGCCGGATGCCCTTCCTGTTGCCAATGAGGAGTTCACAGCAGATAATTACTCTTTGTGCCAAGAGAGAAATAACTGCCGCTACCTAGAATCAAACTCACAGCCTCCGGATTGTGAGGTGAGAGCTCCACCTCTAGGCCACTGCATCGCTTGCAGGAATCTTTATATCATCCTGGACAAATGGTTGGCCAGTCTCTTTTTGAAAACCTCCAGTGATGGTCCACTCACAACTTCTTGAGACAAGCTGTTCCATTGGCAAATTGTTCTTACCCTCAGAAATTTCTCCTTCATTGCACACTGTATCTCCCTCTTACAAGCTTCTTGTCCTGCCCTCAGATGCTTTAGAATAGAATAGAATACAATAGAATAGAATCAAATAAAGAAGGAATGGAATAGAATAGAATACAATAGAATAGAATAGAATCAAATAAAGAAGGAGTGGAATAGAATACAATAGAATAGAATAGAATTCTTTATTGGCCAAGTGTGATTGGACGCACAAGGAATTTGTCTTGGTGCAAATGCTCTCAGTGTACATAAAAGAAAAGATGAATTCATCAAGAATCATGAGGTCCAACACTTAATGATAGTCAAAGGGTACAATAAGCCATCAAATCATACTAGGAAACAGCCAATAAAAATCGTAAGGATACAAGCGACATGGTTACAGTCATACAGTCTCAAGTGGGAGGGGATGGGTGATAAGGAGGGATGAGAAGATTAACAATAATAGTAGTGCAGACTTTGTAAATAGTTGGACAGTGTTGAGGGAATTATGTGTTTAGCAGAGTGATGGTGCTTGGGGAAAAACCTCCCCTTGTGTGTAGTTGTTTTGGTGTGCAGTGCTCTATAGTGTCTTTTTGAGGATAGGAGTTGAAACAGTTTATGTCCGGGATGTGAGGGGTCTGTAAATATTTTCACAGTCCTCTTTTTGACTCCTGCAGTATGCAGGTCCTCGATGGAAGGCAGGTTGGTAGCCATTGTTTTTTCTGCAGTCCTAATTATCCTCTGAAGTCTGTGTCTGTCTTATTGGGTTGCAGACCCAAACCAGACCATTATAGAGGTGCAGATAACAGACTCAATAATTCCTCTGCAGAACTGGATCAGTAGCTCCTTGGGCAGTTTGAGATTTCTGAGTTGGCTTTTATGTGTTTTTTTTTAAAGGACGTTTTTGATTAGAGAACAAATCAACTCTTTAGAGAGCAAATCAACTCCCTCTTTCCTATGATAACATCTGAAGTATTGGAAGGTGCTATCAGATCTCCTTTAAGCCTTTTCTTCCTTAGGCTAAACATACCCAGTTTCCTTAGCTGTTCATTGTTCAACTCATCCTATACACCCCTGATCATCTTTGTTGCTCTTCTCTGCTTTCTTTCTAGGAACTCAACTTTATTTATTTTTTGTATAATGGTGACCAGAACTTTCTTTACTTGATACTTTCCTGGAAAACAAAAATGGAATATCTTGGTGGTCATCTGGTGTTCCTTTCTTTGGCTTTTTTGAACACATCCTGCAGATTTCCTTCCTTCCTTCCTTCCTTCCTTCCTTCCTTCCTTCCTTCCTTCCTTCCTTCCTTCCTTCCTTCCTTCCTTCCTTCCTTTCTTCCTTCCTTCCTTCCTTCCTTCCTTCCTTCCTTCCTTCCGTACAGATGAATTAAATCTGTCCAGATTTATTTTCTTTGAACTTGAACATCTCCCATTAGCTGTAGCTACACTTTGATATTTAAATTAGCTGTATCCTGATGGGAAATGCATTTGGTTTCCCAGGGCTGCTGCTGCTGAATTTACTCTGTTCAGTTCTGGAGCTGTCACTCCAATGTAACCATACAATTAAACACACACACACACACACCAGACAGAGAGGAGGGAAGGACAGAGGGATGGGGGGAGGGAGAGAGAGAAATTAGCAAAATCAAAATTTACATCCCATAACCTGCTTTGGAAATACTGCTCATTTAACTGAATTTTGTCTGAGTGCATAGAGCTTAGCAAACAGATCATTGAACAGTCAGAAAAGGACTACACCGCATTTGTACTTGGATTGAGGAAGAGAACCTTGGAAATCAAGATAACCTGAGCTGAATTTGGAGTATTTTGGACTGCCTTGTAAGATCTTGAACTTTTGGTGGAGCTTAAGGGGATATCTGGGAAAAATGGCAGGTTTTCCACTGACAGTCATATCTGCAGAGAATGCCTTCAGTCTGCTGATGGCTTGCTCCAGTCCATATTGTTGTCCTCAGCCAACCTGGGACATATGATATACAGCCACAAAAGATCCTTCATTCCCTCACTCTGATGTTAGCACATCCTGTTCCTCTAGTATCTTTGTAGATACTAAATATTCTATCCTGGTAGAGTGTTTTTCCTGTCTCCATTAATAGGCTGATGGAAATGAGAATTAATGTATAAAGAGATTTTTAAGCCATAGTTCTGACTGAATTTGCTACTTGGACTTTCTTTTCTTCCTTTCTTCCTTCCTTTCCCTCCCTCTCTCCCTCCCCCTTTCTTTCTTTCTTTCTTTCTTTCTTTCTTTCTTTCTTTCTTTCTTTCTTTCTTTCTTTCTTTCTTTCTTTCTTTCTTTCTTTCTTTCTTTCTTTCTTTCCTTCCTTCCTTCCATCCTCCTTCCATCCCTTCCTTTCCTTCCCTTGTCTTCCTTTCCTTCCTCCTTCTCTTCCTTCCTTTCTCTTTCTTTCTTTCTTTCTTTCTTCTTTCTTTCTTTCTTTCTTTCTTTCTTTCTTTCTTTCTTTCTTTCTTCTTTCCTTTCCCTCCCTCTCTCCCTCCCCCTTTCTTTCTTTCTTTCTTTCTTTCTTTCTTTCTTTCTTTCTTTCTTTCTTTCTTTCTTTCTTTCTTTCTTTCTTCTTTCCTTTCCCTCCCTCTCTCCTCCCTCTTTCTTTCTTTCTTTCTTTCTTTCTTTCTTTCTTTCTTTCTTTCTTTCTTTCTTTCTTTCTTTCCTTCCTTCCTTCCTTCCTTCCATCCTCCTTCCATCCCTTCCTTTCCTTCCTTGTCTTCCTTTCCTTCCTCCTTCTCTTCCTTCCTTTCTCTTTCTTTTCTTTCTTTCTTTCTTTCTTTCTTTCTTTCTTTCTTTCTTTCTTTCTTTTCTTTCTTTCTTTCTTTCTTTCTTTCTTCCTTCTTTCCCTCCTCTCTCCCTCCCCCTTTCTTTCTTCTTTCTTTCTTTCTTCTTTTTCTTTCTTTCTTTCTTCCTTCTTTCCTTCCTTTCCTCACTTCTCCCTCCCTTTCTTTCTTTCTTTCTTTCTTCTTTCTTTCTTTCTTTCTTTCTTTCTTCCTTTCTTCCTTTCTTCCTTTCTTCCTTCCTTTCCCTCCCTCTCTCCCTCCCCCTTTCTTTCTTTCTTGTCTCTTCTTTCTTTCTTTCTTTCTTTCTTTCTTTCTTTCTTTCTTTCTTTCTTTCTTTCTTTCTTTCTTCCTTCCTTCCTTCCTTTCCCTCCCTCTCTCCCTCCCTCTTTCTTTCTTTCTTTCTTTCTTTCTTTCTTTCTTTCTTTCTTTCTTTCTTTCTTTCTTTCTTCCTTTCTTCCTTTCTTCCTTCCTTTCCCTCCCTCTCTCCCTCCCCCTTTCTTTCTTTCTTTCTTTTCCTTTCTTTCTTTCTTTCTTTCTTTCTTTCTTTCTTTCTTTCTTTCTTTCTTTCTTTCTTTCTTTCTTTCTTTCTTCTTTCTTCTTCTCCTTTTTCTTTCTTCTCCTTTTTCTTTCTCACATATATTGCAATAACAGCAGAAAATACATTGAGAGAGAAGTAGGGAATGATGAAGAGGCTAGGTCTAGGAAAAAGAAACAAGGACGTTCTAAATACTCTTCCTTTCTATGTTCCTGCAACAGCTGCTTCTTTGTGATCTAAGACGACTTTGAAAACAACTGAAATAAAGAAACTCCAAGCAATTCTCTGGTGCAATCCTCCTCTGGAAAAAAAAGAGAGACTTTAATGCGTAAGAATGCAAGCCAGCAGTTCTTTCATCTGTACTTATTTTTGCCTTTCCAGGTGCCTTCCTCATCCCTTACAGCCTCTTCCTCATCATTGCAGGAATGCCTTTGTTTTATATGGAACTTGCTTTAGGCCAGTATAATAGAGAAGGGGCTGCTACTGTATGGAAAATCTGCCCATTGTTTAAAGGTAAATCTCAAATCTTCAACCTATTTGGGGTACCGAAGATGTTTCAGCTATCAGTCAGTGGTTTGAGTTAAAGGAGATCTGAGCCTTTATGTATGTACCAATAGAACAGAATATCTGCTGCTTGGGGGTTGAACTGTGGGGTCCTTGTTGCTGTCTTGAACTTGGTGATTTTCTTGCAAACAATTTCATGACCCAACTAAGGAACTCCATCAGTGCTAGAAGGAAATGGTGTTGGAGGAGGAGGAGGAGGAGGAGGAGCACTCTGGGTCCTTGGTGTTCTCTGAGTTTGGGTGTAAAGTACCATGAAGCTGTATATAAGTTTAAGTGCTATGGCTATTGCTACTTAGAGTGCCAGATTCTTAATTCTTCCAGGTGAACCAACACCGTACCATAGAGATCCTGTTCCTTACACTGAACCACAATAACTCTGTGTCATATTTGTGCCTGGGGCCAAAGAGCAATGTTATTCCTTTAATCTCACGAATAAGGTGATTCCCAATGAAGTTCGGTGACCAAGTTCCTGTATAATCTTTTCCTTTGTCTTCAGGCGTGGGCTATGCTGTGATCCTCATAGCACTCTACGTTGGCTTCTACTACAATGTTATCATTGCCTGGTCTCTCTATTACCTGTTTGCCTCCTTCTCCATGGGGGAGCTTCCCTGGGTTCATTGCAATAATCACTGGAATACCCCCAACTGCACTGACCCCAAAGCCAATAATTCTGTATTCTTCAACGTTAGCTCCAAGCTCAAGAATACGCCCGCTGCTGAATTTTATGAGTAAGTCTGAAAGCTCTTCAGGGTTTACTTCATCTATCATTCTTGGATCTATTTCAGCATTTTCCATTTTGGGGGGTGGGGGTGTATGGATAGCCCTCAATTTACAACAGCTCATTTAGTGACAGTTCCAAGGTACAACAGCACCCAGAAAAAAAAGTGACGTATGACCATTTCTTCACGCTTACGATGGTTGCATGCTCATGTGACCAAAAATTCAGATGCTTGGCACCTGACTCGTATTTATGATGGTTGCAGTGTCCCATCATGAGTTTCCCTTTTGAGACCTTCTGACAAGCAAAGTCAAGAGGGAAGCAAATTCACTGAACATCTGTGTCAAGCTGACTTAATGACTTGAAGTCTACACTTCAAGATTGAGAAACATTCTGTAGGATTACCTGTCAACTCATAAAATATTTCTATGGTCTTTTTAGAGTTGCCAACAGAAAGGGAGAGGGAAAAGTGGCAGCTTGAAATCGAAAGTGCATTCCAAAAATAGTTTTTCAAAGATAATAACTAGGTGACTGAAGTTTCTGCCCCGCAAAATTCTAACTGGAGAGCATGATGGATGACTCTGGGCTATGGAGGTGTCCCATTGGAGAATAGGAATTAGGATACACCCAGGGGGTGGGAGGAAAACCAGGGTCAAAGGTGAGCATGAATGATGTGTCTCAGAGTCGGCTACACCCAGGCAATGCCAGACATGTTAACTCCCAATAAATCCTTTTGAAGTTTTGGAAGTTTGGCTCGAGACTCATGATTTAATTGGGGTAACCACCAGAATCCTGACATTACCTACTCAATTATAGAAATAGTTAGGGAGAGATTTGTGGATCTCATCTCTCTAATCTTTGCAGTTTCCCATGCTTCCATTAAATCCCCAAAGGGAGACATCATAACAAAATGTTCCCAGGTAGATTTTGAAAGTCAGTGTTGAATAACACAAAAGCAGCTCCCTAAGTAACATCTCCCATTACCTCCCGCTATAAAGTCACTTTGGATACTCCACCAAGAAAGAGCAAATCAACAAGCTAGAAAGTCTTTCATGGTGGGAGGAAGAAAATGTCTGAGAAACCCCCAAAAACAAATGCATTTATACCTACAGATGCATTTATAGATTTCTTGAGTCTTATGTAATTTCTGGCTTGTTTGCTTTGTTTGGTTTCAGGTTTTGCTTATTTTTCTTCATGATGATGCTTTGTTTGTTTGCCATGCTTTGCGGATCCCTTTTTGAAATCAAAAATTAGAAGAGAGAGAGAAAGAGGGAGAGGAAGAGAGAGAGAGAGAGAGACCATTGAGAGTGGAAGAGAGATTGCAAGGAAAGAAAGAGACAGACAGACAGACAGAAAGAGAGGGAGGGAGGGAGGGAGAAAGCTGTCTAAAAATAACAGAATGAGAAGAAATGGCATATCAGAGAATGAAAGTGAGTGCACCTATATAGCTTGGCATTCAACCTGTGATGGTGCTCCAAAGATAGCTTCATGCCTTCTAGAAAGGTTATCCAAAACTGTCTTAAGATGAGGACGTTCCTTGGAAATATTTTGACCTTGAGGTCCAACTTTGCTAAATGGATGCCTGAGATCTGTAGACCCCTGCCCTCTCTGTTTTGGAGCTGAGTGTCTAAGTTTATTATTTCTGGCTCCATCCTAAAGACCATGATAGGAAAAACAAAGAGTCCAACCCATGAAGGCACGTCATGTTCTTTTAAATTCTGCTTCCTGTTTAGGCTTCACTTCCTAAAGAGTATGCTTTCAGTATTGGTCACAGAGAGAAATAGAGCCTCCCATGGGGAGACAACAAGACAGCCATCCTTGTTGCCTATCCTTGCTTGATAAGCAAGACTTAGCAAATCTTGCTTATCAAAGTCTGCGAACATCATTCTGATGCATTCTTGAAAGAACCCTGTTGTGTCTCTAGAAATGCTGGAGGATTTTCTCTACCTTTAAGATATATTCTTAAGCAATGCCACCCAACAAAGATTTTTTTGGGATGCAGAGACCAGTTGCTCAAGATCCCTGTGTAGGATTTGAGTCACAGTGTCCTGGCCAAGAATAACATCTTCTCAATGCCAAATTTTTATGGAGGTTCTCAATCATCCAGGTCACAGTTGTCCCAAAGACACTTTTCCAAAAGGCAAATGGACTTTCTTGTTTTTTTTCTCTCTTGAAAACATTTCGCTTCTCATCCAAGAAGCTCCTTCAGTGAAGAAGAACTGAAGAAGCATCTTGGATAAGAAAAAATATATATATATTTTCAAGGAAAAAACCCAAAAGAGTTCTTATTTTTTTTCCTTGAAAATGTTTCACTTCTCATCCAAGAAGCTTCTTCTTCAACTGACAAAACTTCTTGGATGAGAAGCTAAATGTTTTCAAGGGAAAAAAAAGCAAGAAAGAAAAATGGCTTTGAGACTTCTAAATGTAAGTTCACAATCATAAGTCATACTTAACCTCCTTAACTGAAGAGAATCCCTGCAGTAGAAGATATCTATGCAAAAGATTTGACTTCTGTTGCCTTAAAAGTTCTGCATTAAGCAAATGTACTTCAGAACTTTACAAATTGTACAGACATCTTAGTCAGTGATGGAATTCAAATTATTTAACAACCGGTTCTCTGCCCTAATGAGTTCTTCCAACAACCAGTTCACCAAACTGCTCAGAAAGTTAACAACTAGGTTCTTCTGAACTGGTGAGAACTGGCTGAATTCCAACACTGATCTTAGTGGAAAAGACCACAATTCATTGGATTTAATACCGACAATGATCTTTGTAGCATCCAGATCATTGTAAGGACTATCCTAAACTTCTTGGAACTATTTCTGGGGGAAATTCCTCCTCTGTGGAAACTTTGTCAATGAAATGACATGTTACTTCCTGCTCTTTTATTTTCCCTTTCTCTCCAAAAGGGAAGTCCTGACTCTGGATGTGATTTTGCTCATCCCAGTTTGAAGTAGGTGGTACTTTCACTGCAGGAAAGGGACATACAATCACGTTCTCCACTATATGAGATGATCTAATTCTTCCTCTTGTCTCTTTGGATAGGCGGAGAGTTTTGCAAATTAGCCGTGGGATTCATGAAATCGGCCAGCCTTGGTGGCAGCTGGTGTTGTGTCTCTTAATGGTAGTGATCATTCTGTTTTTCAGCCTGTGGAAAGGGGTGAAGACCTCTGGAAAGGTAGGAGAATGTTTGTTTGTTTTTTAACTTAAAACTTTAATGTATTGTTTTGATTCCATTTGGATATCCAGAAGCAGTATGGAATTATCATAATATACAATACCAATGATAGATATTTGATCAAGGTGGTCAAAAGTCCAGATGACCATTCAATGGTGGAAGTCCCAAAGATGCTTTTTCCAAAAGGCAGCTGGACTTCCTTGTTTTTTTTTTAATCTTTGAAATGTTTTGCTGCTCATCCAAGAAGGTTCTTTATTTCTAACTGTTCTTCAAAGAAAAGAAAAGAAAAAACCAAGAAAGTCCAGTTGCCTTTTGGAAAAAAACACTTTTTCAACAGCCATGACCCAAATGGTTGAAAATCTCCCACGACATCAATACTGGTAGAAGGTTCTTAACAGGTATTAAGTGAATATCACGACTTTTATATCCCAGATATGCAAACTCTACACCAGATATGATTTATTCAAGGGGTGCAAATGGTGTGCTATCTTGGATATAATGCAGGATAAATTATGAAAGGTAAGTTTTTTTGAAGCCATGGAGACTCCCATATCAACCATACTAGACAAGGCAAAACAAATAATCTGGTTCAAGCGATAACAGCTTTCTGTGTTCCTAATGGAGACTTGCATTTTTAATCAACCTTTACTGTTGATGGATGGATTCTATTGTTTTAATGTGTTGACCTTACAGGTTGTATGGATAACTGCAACACTGCCTTATGTTGTGCTGTCTGTGCTGCTAATTCATGGGCTAACGTTGCCTGGTGCATATGAGGGAATCAAGGCTTATCTCAACATCGATTTTGGACGATTGAGAGAAGCTCAAGTAAGTCTTCTCCCTTCCTACTTTCTGCTCTCTCAGTTGTTAAATTCCCATTGCAGATACGAGTGTAGTTACGATTCTCATGAAGGCACCAATGTTCTTCTTTGAACATTTGGTCTCCTCATGAGATTCATAGCTATAATCATTGACTTATTATTATCAAATATCATATTAAAAACCCAGCTTGATTTAAAGATGTCTTATTTATGTTTCTTGATTTGAATATCCCAACAAAGTATTTCAGAAGTATCTAGGACAGTCTGCATTAAAATATGAACCTCTCCAATTCTAGTTTGGATAATAATCTCTCAGACAACCTTAGTCTAGTCTTAGTCTAGTCTAGTGAAGAGGAGGACTAGGGGTGAAATTAGAAAGGGTTTTCCAGGATTTGAGGAAGGGGCTCAACTATTCTCCAAAGCACCTAAGGACAAGAAGTAATGGGTGGAAGCCAGTGGTAGGATTCAATTTTTTTTGCTACCGGGTCTGCGGGCATGGCTTGGTGGGCTTGGCTAGGGGAAGAATACTATAAAATCTCCATGCAGATATTTGCCGGTTCTCCAAACTACTCAAAATTTCCACTACTGGTTCTCCAGAACTGGTCAGAACCTGCTGAATCCCACCTCTGGTGGAAGCTTATCAAAGACAGATTCAACATAGAACTAAGGAGAAATTTGCTGATGCTGGGAAGGATTAAATCAATGGAATGGCCTGCTTCCAGAAATTGTGGGAGTTCTATCACTGGAAGTTTTCAAGAAGAGACTGGGCAGCCATTTGTCCAGAATGGTAGAGGGTCTCCTAGTTGAACAAAGGGTTGGACTAGAAGACCTCCAACCCTGTTATTCTATGTTTTCAGTTGCTTAAAGTTATTAAGAGAATGATGGTGCATAATATCTTGAATGGACAGAAGCTCATTCTGTGGTTGGAGCAAAGGGGCCAAATGATGAAACACACACCCCAATATTGTGTTGCAAACTCTGGATTTTAAGTTCTTGTGTGCAATGTTGTAACTCAAGTATGAAAGAGGGAGCTTGTGTGTGTTGTGACATTGCATTCCACATCTTGTCATTCTGGCATTCTTGTGGTGAGGAACGTTCATTTATGCTTGAAGGTATATGAACGAAGCAATTGATGGTGGATTCTGTAGAAGTGGGGGTTGTATTTTCAGGGAACCTCCAGCAGGGAAGCAACATTAGCAGAGCAGGAGTCTGATGTCTGAAATTAAATGTCATCTTCACAAGGAGGAGAAGCTGTTGCTTCTCAAATCAAGCTTGCCCTGCCAGGAAGAGTGAGTGGCTTATGTGCCATTGTTCCCCAGAAGGAGCTTCCTGCAAACATCTTGGTATCTGTGGATGTTCTCCAATTGTTTTCTTTTCCTTAGACTATAAATCTATAATTTATTATATGCAAGCAAGCATCATACGCCATCCTTGGGCCAGAGCAACGTTCATAGCAAGGCGACACTGGAGCTTAGAGGGGAGACCGACTGGCTGGCTAGCACTCCTTGTAAAAACATTTAGTTAAGTAAAAATAGTTTGGGACAGTCACCCTGGGCAGGATGGGTCCCTGGTGAAGTCAATAAATAACATTAGTGCAGAGGAAACAGTTGAGGAGGGATTGTTTTGGTGTAAATTATCAGGGGAGAAGGTTTCTTCACAGGGTTAATGTAAAGATTTAGGCTGCAGAGGATAAAGATGAAACAATACTGTGATATATTTCCCACTGACAATGGATGAACCATGACGTATCAGTGGCACAAGAACGAGACTTCTCCGGAAGAAGGGATAAATCCAGTATTTGTTAACATTTATTTATGCCTTTGTTGGACTTTGTGGCCTGTCATTCTTCAAGAGCTTGAGGCAATTTCCATGCAGATCTTGACGCCGAGCTGGGAGAAAATGGCCTAAAGTCAACCATTCAGGTTTACTCCAAAGCTTCGTCATAGTTTTTGAAATTTCTGAACCAGGTAGTCCTTAACTGATGACCACAATTGGGAGTAGAATTTCCATGGCTAAGCAAGGCAGTGTTAAATGACTCACACTTGATTTTGCAACCTTTCTGCTTACAAGCAAATTACTGCATTTGTTAAGTGAATCATACAGTCGTTAAGCGAACCTGGCTCCCTCCCACCCGTTGATTTTGCTTGTTGGAAGTTGGCTGGGAAAGTTGTCAATCATGTGACTCTGGAACACTGCCAAACATCTGAATTTTGATCACCACAACCATGGGAATGCTATGATGGTCCTTAGTGCAAGGACCAGTCATAAATCAACTTTTTTTCCAGTGACATTGTGTCTTTGAGAAGTTGCCAAACAAATGGTTGTATTTAACCTGTATTCTTGCCTCATTTTTCTTGCGCCTTAACAAACACAAAAACAAACCAGCGCTTAAAGATGCATTCAACAATTAATTCTCTTTATGTAGGTATGGATTGATGCTGCCACGCAGATATTTTACTCTCTAGGAGCTGGGTTTGGCGTCTTAATTGCCTTTGCAAGCTACAATGAATTCCACAACAATTGTTACCGGTAAGTTGTGCTGGTTTAATTATGTGCATATCTTTAATCTTTCTATTGGCCTTTAAAAAAAAAAACTTTTCATGTAAGGAGACATTACCTAGAAAATAAGAGTGTGCCAAAGGGAAACCAAGCTGTCCGAGAACACTGTGGCTGGACACCATCAAAGCTGACACCAGACAGAGCAGTGGTCGCCAACCAGTGGACCGGGGACAACTGGTGTCCGTGAGAAAATTTTGGTGGTCCACAGAGCAATGTCACCCCCAAAGCAATTAATCCAGGCTGTGTGGAAACACAAGGCTGTGCCACCCACACGGCCCACGGGAACACAAGGCTTGCGTCACTTGCACTGCGAACAACATGAGGTAGTGAGGGGAGGGGGGAAAGGATGGAGTGGGGGAACTTGCCCCACTCTTCCCACATGCCTGGCCTGGCCACTGGGCTGTTTCTTTCCATTTAATTATTTCTTCTGCTTTTGGATGCATGCAAGGAAAGCAGCAAAAGTCTTTCTTTCTCTCCACCAGAAATGAGTCTTTGGGATCCTGCAAGGCCTCCTGCTCCAAAAGGCTGCACCAGCACGACAAGTCTTACAAAGACTCATTTCTGGCGGAGTTTGGGAGAGAGAAAGAAAGACTTCTGCTGCTTCTGCTGCTTTCCTCGCATGAAGCCAAAAGTCTCTCTCTCCCCTCCTGAGAACGGAGCTGGAGATGGTATCCTGCTATCCCAAATAAAGAATGATCGATCGGTAGGAAAGCAGGATGGGAAATTTTCCTGCAGACTTTTGGGGGGATTTTCCCAGGGTCTCTGGTCTGGCGGGATTTAAAATTATGGGTTTGGTGATCCCTGAGGTCTAAAAGGTTGGCGACCCCTGTTCTAGAGCATAGAACAACTCCAAGAAGTCGTGCAAGATCAGAAGATGTGTAGAGAGAGCTGGCCAACAAAATCCCCAAGCGTCGGACACAACAAAATGGAGTTCAGTTCATCATCATCATCGCTCACCATTTCTGATCTAAAGAAGCCTCGTGGGAGAATCTCTCCCACAATCCCATACCTTGGGATTTCATTGAAATAAAAGAAGGCTGTAGGCCACAAAAGGATAGAAAGGCTACTAACCAACAGATGGAAACTAATCAAGGAGACATCCCAGCTAGAAATAAGGAGGAATTTCCTGACAGTGAGAATAATTAACCAGTTCAACGACTTGCCTTCAGAAATCGTAGCCGCTCCATCATTGGAGGCTTTTAAGAAGAGACTGGACATCCATTTGTCTGAAATAGCGTAGAGTTCCCTGCTTGAGCAGAGGGTTAGACTAGAAGACCTCCAAGGTCCCTTCCAACTCTGTTATTCTGTTCTCTGATTGATTAGGCACATCCCCTTTCCCCTACCCCATAACTATGAGATTTAAAGAACACTGTTCCACCAAAACTTCAAACCCCAAAGATCTGCCCAAGGTGAGGGATCATAAGCCGTTTCTTTTCTATCACATTAGAAGAAAACATGGATGGGGAAAAGGCTAGATATTTGTGGTGGGTGGATATGCAAACCCAAATGTCATTCAAACTAAGTGTTTTCATCCTTGGGTTTATTTGGCGGTGAGATCAGCTCCTGCACCTGTTATGCAGAACTGGATGCATGTTTTTGTTTTAGCATCCTGATAGTTTCCTTTCGATTACAATTTGGTTCGGTCACTTGAGATGGGCATCATACAACAGCCGTGACATCTCTAATTACACACGCCTATCCTAATGACAGGCCATCTGCCTTTGGAATCAGATTGCCATTAATTGTAGCCAATCACTAGGATGCAGGCCTTTGAAGAAAAGGAGAGAGAAATGAAACATTTCCGGCGTAATTGTTTTTATCCCTGTAATTGGAGTAAATTTACCATGCAATGTTTGAAAATGCACACGGAAAATGAAAAGGCAAATTCACCCAAGATCTGTTGAAGGAAGTATGAGATTTTCTGAATAGAATAGAATAGAATAGAATAGAATAGAATAGAATAGAATAGAATAGAATAGAATAGAATTCTTTATTGACCAAGTGTGATTGGACACATAAGGAATTAGTCTTGGTGCAAATGCTCTCAGTGTACATAAAAACAAGATATTAAGGCAGTTTTTCCAACTGGGTTAATTTGTTTAGTGATCATCATTCAATGTGCCTTCTGGCGTTTTGCTAGCGTTTCTCTTTCCTTGCCAAATAAGAGTAAATTTGCTCTCTTTTTGAAAAAAAACAAAGCACACTGTTTTTTAACCCTCAAAAAAAATTTGCTTCTCAGGCAAGTGCAAAGATTTAGACTTTACTTGTTTAATCGGCTCAGTTTCAAATTGCTGCTGAGACTAGTTAATGCAAGATACCTTTTTTTAATGGATCAGGCTTTTTGAATATGGATTCAAAAATAATCTGAAATCAAAGCAAATAAAACAAAATATTTTTATTTAAATGAAAATAATATTTTATCCCAGATCTTAGTTGTTCTTCATTTCACTCACGATTCTTACTTCTTCTTTAGACCGGTGTTTGGAATACTGCCTGACAAACTAAAGCAGAATTCAAATCCTATTTGTCTACGATGTCATAAATACCAGGTTGGCCTTGAAAATGCTAGGTAAACGTGGAGGAAAAAAAGGGAGAAATATATAGCAAATAGATATAAATATAGATATAAATATATAGATTCATCTATTTCAGTTTTGCTTGTGGATCTACAAAAATGTCATTGTGATGACCCAGGGTGGGATACAAAATAAACACAGTCATGAAAACAGATGAAGCCCCTTTAATTCCTTCACTTTGCTTCAAAGCTCCAAATATCCTTGACTGGAGGCAGAAAACTCCCCCACAAGCAGTTATGAAAAGGAGGAAATGCCTTTTAAACTAAAAATGCCTATAAATTATAAAGAGCAAAAACAACACAAAACACACTGAAGCAATTAAAGGAACGAGGCAAGATAAGGGCTTGAACACACACTGGGAAGGACACCAAAGTCAGAGAGGAACAACAGACTAGAGATATTTCCATGCTTTGTTTCCAGCACTGGCCCATACGCATGTCTGTCCTTTTCTCACAGCTGCAGCCCATGAAGAAGATCAAGGCCCTTTCCTCCCCCATAGACCACACCATTCCTATCTCTCCCTTATCTTCTCCTTCCTGCGTGCCCTAGGTTGGAGAGGGGATGGGCCTCTGACTGCCCAGCCTCCTCCACAACCTCTGGAGTCACACTTCCACTCCCTGTCGGCTGTTTCTCCTCTCCCTCGGAGTCAGAATCCAACAGGGGCATGACAGTCACTGAACCCAGCCTTTTTTCCCACTTTAAAAATATTGAAAATGCCTTTTCTTTATTATCCTCTTTTTCTTTCTCAATTTTTCATTCTCCTAGGGATGCACTAATGACTAGTACAATCAACTGTGTCACCAGCTTCATCTCTGGCTTTGCAATTTTTTCTATTTTGGGCTACATGGCTCATATATACAAAGTCAGCATTAAAGAAGTGGCTACAGAAGGTAAGGACCATACAACCCCATCTGTTCCATGAATGGTTTCCCATTAAAAAAACAACAACCTGAATTATCCATTGGCTCATCTATTCTCCTCTTTGTGCTAAAAGATGTGTCCAAAAATGTAGTAGAGATACCTGTCCTCTGAATTAAATTTCTGAGAATCCTGCTTGTGGGTCTTACTCTATAGGGGCGTGCATAAGCGCACCAATTGTGCCTACCGTCCCTGTCTTATTGTTTTTTATTTTTCTTATAAGTATCTATCTCATGTATTCAAAACTATATTTATTCTTATACCTGTATTTTGTAAGCAATTGACAAATCAAATCAAATGTAAAATGTAAATGTAAATGTAAATGTAAATTTTCTTTCTTTCTTTCTTTCTTTCTTTCTTTCTTTCTTTCTTTCTTTCTTTCTTTCTTTCTTTCTCTTTCTTTCTTTCTTTCTTTCTTTCTTTTCTTTCAAAAATAAGCAAAAAATAAAAAAAATAAAATCTTCCGAAGGGTGGGACATAGTGACACCTATTGACCAGTCACAAGTATTACAACAACAAAAGCTATTCTGCCTCTTCAGTCGGATCAAGGCAAGGAGAAGGGATGGAGTGGAATGGTTAAGCGCATTTAGGTTGATTAAAGTGTATACACCTTAAGTTCAGAAAATGCATGTTTTAATATCTTAAGTTTATAAAATCAGGAAACCCAAATGTTCTTGTTTCTTAGGAGCTGGGCTGGTTTTCATCCTTTATCCAGAAGCTATTTCAACCCTCAATGGATCGACGTTTTGGGCAATTGTGTTTTTTATTATGCTCCTTAGCCTGGGCATCGACAGTTCTGTAAGTATTTTGTAAGAACCGTGGTGGTGCAGTAGTTGGAATGCAGTATTGCAGGCTAGCTGACTGCTGACTGCCAGCAGTTCGATCCTGACTGCCTCAAGTCTGATTCAGCCTTCCACCCTTCTGAGATTGGTAAAACAAGGACCCTGATGGTTGGGGGAAATATGCTGATTCTGTAAACTGCTTAGAGAGGGCTGTAAAGCACTGTGAAGCGTTATACAAGTCTAAGTTCTATTTACTAGTGCTATTCCTTGCTCTTTCCTTTTTCCTTTTGGTAACATTTCAGTACTGAACTCTTTTAATTCTAGAATCATCATTATCATCTTCATTTAATGACCCCATAATCCCTTGCAGGGTGGAGTCTAGGCTAGCAGAGTGTTTTAATTGCCGGATGCTCTTCCCATTGCCAATATGGAGTTTTGAGTAAGCGGCCAGAGAGAGAAATATCTGCATCTACCTAGGATCGAACTCACAGGCTCCTGGTTGTGAGGCAAGAGCTCCACCTCCAGCCCAACACACCACTCAATTTTAATTCTAGAATGATACTGTATATATCTAAAGAGACAGGGGACAGAAAGTCAGCAGAATACAGCTAAGATGGTATGTTTTTTGTGTGTGGATGCACACTTCATATATTAAAAAAAAATTCATTATTCAGGCTGCCATCTTCATTGTTTTAACCAACCCTAAAGATGCCCCTGTAGAGACATTTTTCATACTCTGACTAACCAGCATTAGAACTGTATGACATAGGAGGTGAATGGTTGTTTGTTCCAACCTGCCCATTCTTAGGGTGCCAACTTTTGATGACATGTCCATCTTCCCTTTCTCCCCAACTTAGATGGGTGGCATGGAAGCAGTCATTACAGGTTTGGCAGATGATTTCCAGATCCTGAAGAGAAACAGAAAGCTGTTCACACTTGCTGTCTGTATTGGCACTTTCCTCCTTTCTCTCTTGTGCGTATCCAATGTAAGTACTCTCTCTGGAAAGCATGCCTTTGCCAGTAAAATGAAATGAAATGCAGATGGGGGTTTGTTAGTACCAATCGAAGAGGATATTTGTAGCTCAGGGTTGAACTGTGGGGTTCTTGGTGCTCTTTGATGATAAATATTGTTTTCTTGCAGATGTTTCATTATCTAAGTAAGTAACATCGTGTGTGGTATACCTCCCTTCTTCCTTGCTTATTCCCTTGTTTTCTTCCTTTCCTCCCTCCTTCCTTCCTCTTCCTTCCTTCTTTTTCAAAAGGCAACTGGACTTCCTTTGTTCTTCCTTGAAGATGTTTCTGAAGAACTGAAGAAGCTTCTTGGATGAGAAGCAAAAGGTCTTTAAGGAAACACAAAGGAAGTCCAGTTGCCCTTTGAAAATAAAAGCACCTTTGGGATAACCCTGACTGAGGATCTCCATAGATTCTCCATTTGGTTTTAAAAATAAGACCTGGTTGTGCATCAAAGGATGAAAAAAAGATCGTTAGGGACGATGTTATATTCCATCTGTCCTTACTGATATTCATTCACATTTTGCTAGTGTTATAATGGGTGTTTATACATTTCAGGAACCGGGCAAAATAATTTCTAACTAGCCCAAGCTAGTTGGAGCATTCCATTCAAATTATGGTTTATTTATTTTACAAGTTGTTTCCTTCTCATAGGGGGGAATCTACATACTGACTCTGCTGGATAATTATGCTGCTGGGACTTCCATCTTGTTTGCTGTTTTGGTGGAAGCCATTGGCGTTTCCTGGTTTTATGGTGAGTGGTGGTGAGAAGAGCAAGTTTAGTTCTTTTATTTGATGACAGCCGACAGACAGCGAGTCTGTCCCAAAGCTGGGTTTAAACTGTTCCCCGAGTCTTCATGAATACTGCAAAGAAAACTGACCCAAGACTCACTCAGGAGGAAGATGTATCTGCAGAATAGTTGGTGATCCATCCAAGGTCACGTGGATGGATGTATTTGCGGGGTCCTTGGTGCTTTCTGATCATCAGTGCAAGAAGGGAGCAGAGTTGGTGGAGAGGAAGAGGAGGAGAAGGAGGACAACTGTGGAGTCCTTGCTTTCTGAGCTGGGTTGTTTTTTTTTTGCAGACATGTCATTGTCCAACTTGGGAACATCATCAGTGCTAGAAGGGAGCAGAGTTTGTGGAGAGGGAGAGGAAGAGGGAGAGGAGGAGGAGGACAACTGTGGAGTCCTTGCTCTCTGAGCTGGGTTGTTCTCTTGCAGATGTTTCATTACGCAAAATAGGCAACATTATCAGTGCTCTTAACCTTAGCACTGATGATGTTATCTAGTTTGGGTAATGAAACCGCTGCAAGAAAACAATCCAGCTCAGAGAGGGCCAAGGACCCATCCTTTCAACCCTGAGGTACAAATATTCTCATAACTTCAAATGGTCTAACGAACAGTCATAAGTCTATCTGCCTTCCTGTCTGTAGAAACCATCAGGAGGAGTTCGTCTTCATAGCATGGTCTTCTTGATTTTAGTTCTAGGGAGGAATGACTACTCAATGTCTGAGGATAATCTGTTGCCTTCTGAAAGTCTTCTATATGTCAACAGGCCCTGGACCAAAATATACACCCATGAGGCATGGGGAAATTCATCCACATACAGAGGCAGGCTTGACTTTCCCGATGGGTATATAGCCATAACTCAGGCCATCCGAGGCCTTCTGCAAATTGAAATAAGAGCACTAGATTGTAGTGGCCGCATTCATTATCACTGCGTTTTACAAGGTTTATGAATTGCCTCAAGGCAAACCTTGAGAAGGGGAAATGGCTTCTTAATCACTCCTGTTCCTACCAGGTTGCGAAGGACGAAAATCTGTTCCGGGCAAACCTCGGAGACTGGGAGACTGAGTTTTCATGAGACCTTCAATTATGCTGTTCCCATCTTGTTGGATAAATGGCTGTAATTGCAGGGCATCTGAGACTCGGCTAGGAAAGGTAGCTTCAGTTCTCTCCCTCCATGCTCGGTTGACAGCTTGTTTGGATCTCCAGATTCTACGCTGAATCCTTCTTCCTCTATTGTCACAGGGAGAACTTCTGAGAAGTTTAAATCCGCTGGCTCTGCTCTGACCTGTTTAGCCCTAATCCACCATAGGCATTTAGGAAAGAAAGACCCTCGACTCCATATGGTCGAAGTGATAGGTTCTTTTACTAAAGATAAGTGGTTGCAGTGATTGTGCATAGACTGGGTGAAACCAGGCTCAATACCAGTAACTATTGGGGGATCTTGGAGTCTTAGTGGATAACCAGTTAAATATGAGTCAATATTGTGCAGTGGCAACCAAAAAAATCCAGTCCCAAGTAGCATTAACAAAGGGATAAGATCAAAGGAACTATTAATAACACTCTATAAAGCCTTAGTAAGACCACACCTACAGCACTGCATCCAGTTTTGGTCACCACACTATAAAAAAGATGTTGAGACTCTAGAAAAAGTGCAGAGAAGAGCAACCAGGGTGATGAGGGGACTGAAGGCTAAAATATACAATGAACGGTTGCAGGAACTGCGCATGGCTAGTCTAGGGAAGAGAAGGATCATGGGAGACATGACAGCAGTCTTCCAATATTTGAGAGGCTGCCACAGAGAGGAGGGAGGTCAAGCTATTTTCTAAAGCACCTGAAGGCCAGACAAAGAATAATGGATGGAAACTGAACAAGGAGAGGTTTAACCAGGAAGTAAGGAGAAACTTTCTGACAGTGGGAACACTCAACCAATGGAACAGAAGTTGCCTTTGGAAGTTGCCTTGGGAGCTTCATCACTTGAGACTTTCAAAAAGAGATTGGACTGCCATTTGTCAGACATGGTGTAGGGTCTCCTGCTTGGGCAGGGGGTTGGACTAGATGACCGACAAGGTCCCTTCCAAATCTGATTATCTGTTATCTGTTACCTAAGTAAAGCTAGATCTGAGTATTCCTGTGAAAAGGTGACACTTTTCCCCTCCTCCCTGGCCCTCCCCTCCTTTACCAGTTCATCAGCGTTCCTTTTTGATGGACTCCTTTGAGTTTGGTGCCCCTCAATGTCATGTCGCATTTTGTTCCCAGGCCATGTGTCCTTGGTGGCTGGCTCATTCTGATATGACGCCTCCAGTTCTTGTCCACTTGTCCCCCTCCCTCCATTTGTCTTTCCATTCCCATGCCCGACTTTTACTTCCTCAAATTCCTTCCTTCCTCCCTTAAGTTTTATGGCAGGATGCCAGCCAAGTGAAGAAGCTGAAGATGGCAGACCGGACATGGTCATTCAGTGCTATCTAGAACCTCAAGTGCAGGAAGCATAGATGGGGTTCATAAGCCTGTAGTTGTTGGGTGGGGGGCAACTTGGCTTGGGATGTTCTAAAAATATCTGAATTTTTTTTTTCTTCAACATTTGTGGTCAATTTTCAGGTGTGGACAGATTCAGCGAAGACATTCAGCGAATGTTGGGTTTTAAGCCAGGCATCTACTGGCGATTGTGTTGGAAATTTGTGAGCCCTGGTTTTTTACTGGTACGACACTTTATTGTTTCTTAGAAATGTTCCATTGCTTTATTTATCTTCTTCCTTCTATCTGCAAAGCTTTCAGTCAGGTTGGGTTTCTCTTCCCATGAATAGGCAGGACAACTAGAGGACTTCAAAAATATGCCAAATTGGAGGAACCAAAATCACCCACTAACATTGTTTTAATGCCTGCATTGTATAGCCTCTAATATACAGCTCTTGCAAAGAAAGCCTTACGATAGACTGCAATTTTGTACAATATTATCATGATTAATGTAGGTTATTTTTCATTAGGAAACTACACTGAAATATTCAGGTAAAGCAATCAAATCTTGGTTTGAAAAAGTACAATGAAATCCATTCAGATTTTTCTCTCATCCCAAGAGAAAAACAATGGAGGATATTTAGACTGATGGCACTATGGAAATCCAAAGAAATGTAGAATTTAGTAGGGAATCTGAATTCCCAAACATCTCCATTTTAATGCCTATTTATAGCTGATGGTTCTCTAAATCTTGCTAATCCCCAGACATTTGTAGTCTTCAGTTCCAATCAGCTTCCATGACCATTTCTGAAAATTCTACAGATTGAAATTTAGATGCTTGGAGTCCAGTAAGATTCCCAACAGGAATATTTTTGATAGCCTTTATGAGTTTTAAATGTTACAAACATCCTGATCAGATGACGTTTTCAGTGCATATTGAAAGAGGTTGTGCACAAAACATATGCTGATTTCATCAGTAGACGTGGGATTTTTCCCAGCCAACTATCTCTTGTCATACCATAGGATGCTGTATCATTACATTTTTTTTTTTTTTAGCAAAAGTGAATTCAGGAATATTCCCAATGAATAGGAGTATTGGAAACCGATGGAATCAGGTTTTCATCCTCAGCTTTGTTTCATGATGCTCCCAGGTCAAAATTGAAGAATTCAGCTAAGGTCCTTTTTATATTAATGTAACCTTAATCCGTTGTCTTTCTGGAACAATTCACTGCAAAGTGAAAATTTGGAGTTTTTTAAAATTCCATTCGAATGGAGCTTAGAAAGACAACAGAGCATTGCTGGAACCACAATAAGTTCCTGCTAAAACTGTTTCTTCTACAGTTAACATCTTTAACTTGATGTTTGAGTGATGGGTCAAATAACTAACATTATGGGCAGATCAAAAGGCTTTGGGCCTTTTTGTACAACATAATTGCACTTGGCACTCAATATTAAATGTGAAGGGCTGGTCTCCTGTCCAGCAGTGTGACTTGTTTTGATTTTAAATAGATGCAAAAGCTTTGATAAAGCAGAGAAGCTGAGTGGGCTTGAAAAATCTCCTAAGAATTGTGAAAGGATAAAAGCTGCTAAAGACCAAGATTTTAAAATGAAGGGAAAGAACTTGCATTGGAATATCTCACTCACTCACTTGTTTATTTATTTAAGGATTAAAAATATATGCCCTTCTGAAATGTAACTGCATAGCCATTGCTCGCTCTATCTATCTATCTATCTATCTATCTATCTATCTATCTATCTATCTATCTATCTATCTATCTATCTATCTATCTATCTATCTATCCATCCATCCATCCATCCATCCATCCATCCATCCATCTATCTATCTATCTATCTATCTATCTATCTATCTATCTATCTATCTATCTATCTATCTATCTTTTTATCTTCTCCTCCTCCTTCATCTTTCTGTCTATCTACCTGTCTGCCTATCTATCCTCCTCCTCCTCCTCCTCTCCTCCTCCTCCATCTGTCTGTCTATCTATCCTTTTTCTTTTTCAGCTGTCTGTCTGTCTATCTATATGTCATTTCTTCATCATCATCTGTTTATCCATCTATCCATCCTTCCATCCATCCATCCATCCTTCCATCTATCTTCTTCTTCTCCTCCTCCTTTGTCTATCTCTCTGTCTGTCTATCCTTCTTCATCTGTCTGTCTACCTACCCATCTACCTACCTATCATCTATCTCCTCAACCATGTAAAAAATAGAAATAAACAAGAAATGTTGTCTCGTTTTCTTGCATGCAACAAGAATCGGACAAGAGTCACATTATCTTTCCATCTCAGCATAAACCTGTGATTCAAAGGAAGTTAATTTTGTTTATCCCCTCCTCCTCCTCCTCCTCCTCCTCCTCCTCCTCCTCCTCCTCCTCCTCCTCCTCCTCCCCTTTACAGTTTGTAATCTTAGTGAGCGTCATAAATTCCAAACCGTTGACCTACGACCAATACACCTTCCCCACTTGGGCCAATTCTGTCGGGTGGGCCGTGGCCTCATCTTCCATGATCCTAGTGCCTGCATACATCCTCTACAAATTACTGAGGACACCAGGGACCTTTCAACAAGTGAGTGACCGAGCTATGAAATGTCATGGAAATGTTCTTTGCGAAATGAAAATTGCCAGTGTTAAGCTAAGAGTTTGCTTTCTTTAATTCCGCAAATGCTTCGTAGATAGGTGACCTTTTGGAAACCGAGTTAAAAGTAATTTTGCATTTTAAGAAAAGGATTTGGAACACTTCTGTATTTCCTCTTCTGGACATTTGGAAGCTAAGCCATCCCAGATCTATTAAGGGACAAAGTAGACATGAGGCAGGGGGGGAGGAAAAAATAAATCAGAATTTGAATTTCCCAATGGCTTTTCCTCTGGCATCAACACAATTGCAGGGCTTCAGATTAAATTAAGGAAGTGGTCTCTGGTGCCAGGACACTTCTCAGTGGCACCATGGAGATAAAGTACTGGACAGTGCCCCAGAGGAGGAGGAGGAGGAGGAAGAAGAAGAGGAGGAAGAAGAGATAGAAGAGGAAGAGAGTAGATAAAGGGAAGGAGGAGGAAGAGAAGGAGGAGGAAGAAGAAGAAATAAAGGAGAAGGAGGAGGAAGAGGAAGAAGAGATAGAAGAGGAAGAGAGTAGATAAAGGGAAGGAGGAGAAAGAGAAGGAGGAAGAAGAAGAAGAAATAAAGGAGAAGGAGGAGGAAGAGGAAGATGAAGAAGAGATAGAAGAGGAAGAGAGTAGATAAAGGGAAGGAGGAGGAAGAGAAGGAGGAAGAAGAAGAAGAAATAGAGGAGGAGGAGGAGGAAGAGGAAGAGAAGGTGAGGGAGGGGAAGGAGGAAGGGAAGGAGAGGAGATAGGGGAGAGAAGGAGATAGAGGAAGAGAAAGGGAAAGGGAAGGAGGAGAAAGAGCAGGAGGAGGGGGAGGAGGAGGGGGGATTGAGGAAGAGGAGGAGGAGGAGGAGACAAAGCAATTTGCAGTTTCCATTTGTGCAGAAATGTTTCTTCTGCGTCCCATTGAACTACCTCACAATTGCTCTGCACACCCGCTCCCCATTACCAGTTCTAGATTGCCTAGAATTAGGACCGGTGACAGACAATAATTTTCTTGTCACCGCCATTGGAAAAATCTTGCACTCTAAACTCTAGAAATCCACTAAATCCAAGAGAGCACAGATGCATCTTTGGTTTTATTGCAAGTTTTCAGCAAGATACCTTTGGGGTTTTTTAAGAGTCAAATTTATATCCTATTATAAAAACAGATGAAAACATACAGAGGATGTCTCTTGCCATTTCTGATGCCAGAGGTCATTCCCCCTCAACTCCAAATTCTGAGTTATCCTGAAAGGTTTGCCCTGATATTATCTAAACTGGGATTGATTGGTTTTTTTTTTTGTTGTTGTTGTTGTTGTTTTTTGGTGCAAGGCAGTGGTGTAAAATGTCAACTGAGAAGACCTAACAGGTCTATAATTTGCTCGGGGAAAACTTTCATTGAGTCTGATGAAATCTTTTTTTTTTTTTTTGTCCTTTCTTGGCCCAAATCTATTTTCATAAAGGGAGAACACCTACATTATGACTACATCCTAATCATTGAGCAAATTATCTTTTGGAGAGGAGGGTTAAAAAAAAACCCCACATCTTTCCTGAGGTTGTGCTTGAGCTTACTTCTCAAATTCTTCCTTGCTTTTAAGGAACGTGAAAGGTTCCTCATCCAAATTATCCTCCTCTCTCCCCAGATATTCCTCCATCTATATAGCCGTGATGGCAAACCGATGGCACATGTGCCAGAGGAGACACGCAGAGCCCTCTCTGCGAGCATGCCAGCTTTCAGCCCAGCTCAGCTCCGCCGTGCATGCGTGTGCATACCTCTCCTGTCACCCAGCTGGTCTTTGGGTCTCTGCCATGCATGCGTGAGGAGGGGCGGAGTGCATGCATAAGGGTTGCACAGGGTTTGCACGTGCATGCGGGGTCATGCACACACATCTGGGGGGCACATGCATGGGGGCTTGGGCAGGGGTCACTGGGGATATGTGCAGGGTGCATGTGAGCATTGCATTTTGGGCACTTGCTGTTGGAATCTGATTCTGAGGGGGAGGTGGAACAGCTGATAGGGAGTGGGAGTGGGGCTCCATTGGCTGTGGAGGAAACTGGGGAAGGGCACAGTCTGGCTGGGCGTTCGGAGGAAGACCCAGGCTCACCTCCTCTTCATCCTGGGGCATGCAGGGAGGAACGGATAAGGGACCAATGTGAGTTGCGTGGTTTATGGGGGAGGAAGCGGCCCTGATCCCCTTCATTGGCTGCAGCTGGGAAAACAGGATTTTAAAAGGGTGTTTGCACACAGAGCCTTGCTGGAAGCAAAGTGTGAATTATCTTTGTTTGTGACGTCTTATCTGGGTTCTGGCATCCTTCCAACTGTGTGTGTTTCATTATCTTTTTGAAGTCTGCAATTCTTTATTTTACCGTCTTGTTAATTGCTGCAGTGTGGTTTGTGCTGGTTTTTATTTGTAATCTATATGTACTTTGGGTTCGGATGGAATTTCTTCCCTTTAAAAACTGTTCTTGAGACAGGTTTTTCTCCAGCTGATGATAACTGGACATTGGGGGCCAAGTTGGAGGTTTTCAAAGGACTTTACCTACTTTTGTGACTTTGTTGCTTTTGTGCCACACCCCGGATCATCACACATATCACACATAGCATTCCTTCCATTGTGAAAATGCTGGGTTAAATTTCCTTAAAATGTCTTTTTCCCATCTTCTGCTTTCTGTTAGAAAATCGCGTACTGCATCACACCATACAATGAGCAGCCTCTAGTAGACCAAGGAGATGTAAGACAGTTTAAGGTTCGTATTCTCGGCTTCTCAGTTCCATGGCATGTAAACCCTGGGAGGAGGAGGAATATTCAGGCTATCTTTAATTGATTTATTCTTCTCGTTAAGAAGTATGTTTTTGACTATCCAAGTCAACTCGTGATGACTCTGAGTAGCTTACAGAAAAAAAAACCCATAAAAAAACAAAAACCCTTCAATTAATGGATGTATTTTAAATGTTTAAAGGATTGTGATTGGTATTAGAAGTGTATATTGAGACATTGAAAAATGAAAGATCGAAGGAGGAAACATCAACATAAATGGTTGTGAAGAGCTTAATAAGGGAAATACAAATAATAGAACAGTTGAAAGTTGGGAAACAGAAAGGATACGTCTTTGAATATTATGGCGGAAGGGGGGACTTAAAATAGAGATAGAAATAAGACGGGGATAATAATATGTATGTATGTACATAGATAGATAGATAGATAGATAGATAGATAGATAGATAGATGGATGGATGGATGGATGGATGGATGGATAGATAGATAGATAGATAGATAGATAGATAGATAGATAGATAGATAGATAGATAGATAGGTTTAGATTTAGATACAGATACAGATACAGATACAGATACAGATTATGATCAGGGGTGGGATTCTACCATTTCATGCCTATTTGCTAGAACCCGTTGTTAATATTCTAAGCAGTTCGGAGAACTGGTTGTTAGAAGAAATTACTGGCCTAATCCTCTAAGGAAGGCAGGAAGGAAACATTCTGGTGTTGCTTACAGAAACTGCCTCTCCATTAACCCTTATTACGTTCTTGGCAGACTAGACTTCCTGTCTCAGGAACTTCTCTGGAGATTTTTCCCCCTCCTTTGCTGGTACTTTGCTTGTGTGGAGTAATCATTCAAAGTTACAATGGCACTGAAAAAAGTGACTTACGACCATTTTTTCACACTTACGACAGTTGGCAGCATCCCCACAGTCATGAGAGGCCAGGCGAGTAGATGCATGCCTCGATGATATTGAGTTGGCCATGCCCAGCTAATAACATGACCACCAAGCCACATTTACCCACTCACATGACCATCAAGCTATGCCCACCAACTAAGCCACGCCCACAGAACCAGTTGTTAAAAAAATTGAATCCCACCCCTGATTATGATATATGAAAGAATAAGAGGAAGGTTTAGGATTGGAAGGGTGGCAGTAAGGGTAGATCTAAATAATATGAAATAATGGAAGTGAAATGTAGCAACTCTAAGGAAGAATATTATGTTTATTTGTATAATGGTGTACCACACCATTCACACATTGATATGTATAAACAATAAAATTTAAAAAACTTGGAAAAAAAATCCAATGAATCCTTATCTCCTTTGGACAACAATCAAACCAACCATTTGAAGGGCACCATCCCACTTTG
Organism: Hydrophis major; assembly: GCA_033807585.1. Taxonomy (NCBI): domain Eukaryota; kingdom Metazoa; phylum Chordata; class Lepidosauria; order Squamata; family Elapidae; genus Hydrophis; species Hydrophis major. Next base: position 24,818,904 of record CM066338.1, read on the forward strand.
GTGTCCTCAGGCCCACAGGCAAAATCACATCTTCAGGGCCTTGCAAAAAAAAACAAAAACACAAAAAGTAGGGAACAACCTTATCTCCATAGGGATGATGTTCCAGAGGGAGGGAGCCACACAGAGAAGGCCCTTTTTCTTGATCCTACCAGGTGGACTTCTTACATTCCCTGCCCCCCTGTCCTGGTGGGTTGGGTGGATATAACTGGGAAAAGAAAACATTTCTGACTTTCAGCCATGGGTATATGTGCAATGTGAAGATTATGAATCCTTCCACAACCCCAGTTTGGGTTGTGTGCTTGGAGGTAGCAACCCAACTCTAATACTTACTGGGACAAAAGAGGGACGTTGCTAGCCATCACTTTGCAACTTTATAAAAATTTAAATTCCAATGGAAACAATTTTAGTTTTGGCCTTGGCTTCAGCAGTGACTCTTGAAGGTTCAGTCCCAGAGACACTGTCCAAACAACATTGCCCATACAAAGTTGTGCTTCCTTGCTGTAGGCTTGTACATCTTCATTGCAAATATTTCTGGGTATATTTTTTTTTCCTGAGAAACTTGAGCATTCAAAACTATTTCCTTTGGACTGAAGTTGAGAAAATAGGTAAAGGCAGCTCCCATAATTAGGGCGATTGCTGGAATCCTGACAATGTGGTTGGTAGGTTAGATCTTGGTATAAAATAATTGAACTAATTAAATGTATTCATTGTAAAATCCCAAAAGTTTTAGCAATATGTCATTCAACTAAATTCTGGTTTTTCTTGCTTCTCCTTGCAGCTTCAACACTGGATATCCATATGATAGTTGTGACATTTGACAGGAAAAGTCAATCTGTTGAAAAACATCATTGAGAAAACCAATGATGAAGTCTGGGCCATCCTTGGTTGTCAATTGACTGGCTGGAAGTCTGATTCAGATTATTAATTCCAAATTTCTATGAGCGAAGATTCATCTTCCTCTCAAACACTTAATAGTTCATGTTTTTTTTCCCCCAGACAAACTTCCTTGATAACTTAGTTTTTTAATTATTATTATTTATTTAAAAATAATGAAAAAAAATGCCACAATTAATTTTCAAGAAGCTAAACATGCTCCTGGTCAAAACGGACCATTCTTGCTAATGCCAACAGCAAGGACTGGAGATGTCTATTTTTGCTCAAAGGCCATTTTACTTGGAGCAGAAAGAGAGAGAGAAAGGGAAAAGGAAAACAACAAGAAGAAGAAGAACATTTTGGAATGTTCAAAAGAAAAGGAGTGTTTGTATTTCTTCATTTCAAGGGGAAAATGGTAGAAAAGATTGCTTATGAAGTTGGATCTGGAGGTTTTACCCAGACAGGATCACCAACTGATTATGCACCCAACAAACTGGTGGGACAATCTTGGACACCTAGACCAATTCTGGGAAAACCTGGACTGTTGTAAGAAGATTTCCAATCAACTGTCAAATTCCTTTCTTTTGTCGTTGGTGACTTTCTTGTGTAGGTTAGACAACATTATTCTGATACCAAATACAATGCTTTCCTTAACAACAGCCTAAAATGAAATTCAATTTCAGACACGTAGCCACGTGCAACTGCTAAATAAATAAATACATGTTTTCAGAGTAGTCCTATCCTCCATGTTTTGTTCTTTATTTGTACCAAATAAAGAATCCACAGAATGGATTCCTTTAAAAAAAAAAAAAATAGTCAGTCTGATACCATAACAATATTTTAGTAATTTATGTTATCAAGCAGCTTAGCTAAGTTCTAATTAACTTTCAAAGGAGCTGGGAAGAGAAATGTTGAAATTTAGCAACTTTCAGTGGCTGATAATTAGAGAAAGGTTAAGTTTTATGACAAGCGGTTTCCATACTAGCATGTATCTTTTTTTAGAGATAGTCTTCTCCCATTGCCTCCATCGTCAAAAACTATCACAAAATTAGTAGTTAAGGTGTTAATACAAGTGGTCAGATCCATAGTCTTCTGATTAATGGAAGGGTTACAAAAACTCTGACAGAGACATTTCAAATTCCCAAAGAGAATTCCCCCAAAATGAAAAATCTAGAATCTCCACAAAAAAGAATTCCAAACTCTTTCTTCTTTTTCTGACATGAAATACATGGAGGGGACTGTTTGTTTTCCCTGTTTTATCAGTTGTACATTTACGGAACCATCTACTATATAACATCCTCACCACTTCCAGACTTAGAAATAATCGAGGCACCATTTCCCTTTCAACTCCAGGCTTGGCTTTTATCTCTCAGTTTAATCTACCTCCCAGGGAGGTTGTGAGGCTACAACTTCTCATTTCTTTTGCAGATGGCGGTCTGCGTAAAAGATGTATTGCATGAAATGAAAGCCTTCAGGCAGCCCTTTCCAAGATCCCTTGTTGGCCCCTGCTTCAAAGTCCATGAAGAGACTCAAATGATGGATCTCAAATCTCCCCCTTCTTGTCCACCCTCGAAGTCCTCCCATTTTTTTACTTCTATTTGGATGATAAGCATTTTTTTAACCTAATCCACCTTTTTTTAATTTGCTAGATTTGGCAGCCAATTGCTTTAAGTTCTTGATAATATTCTTGACAATTGCTTGAAGTTCAACACCACCCAGTTTACACATCTCATCCTCCTTTCCTGTTTTTCTCATCTTCCTTCTTTGTCCCCTTGAGAAGTTTAAGTTCTTTTATTTCATTTTTCATCTCTTTCATGTAGGCACCCTTGGGAGAGGTGTATGTTTTGTCCATCCTTTTTTAGACTAGTATTTTTGGTGACAAAGACCTTTGACTATCTGAAGGCCTGGAGAATCACCTATTCTACCACTGCTATATATCTTCCTGATAAACCCAGTTTACTTTTCAGCCTCAGAATCAAGAATCCACATGATCCCAATGTGCCTTAACTTCACAACAAGCTGCTCAGCATTTATGTAATGTCCATATCTAATTAAGCTAAGAAAAAAGTGGCTTGCAACGAAGAAGGCGTGTGAAGAGCAAAGAGCGACATTTAGAAGCACAGAAAATATTAGTCTTCATTTTGGTATGTCTATTGCATTCTTTGCAAAGTTCCTTAAACCAATGACTTCTTACAATAGTCTTTCCAGTTTGGGCTATCCTTCAGTCAGCTAATTTTCCATGTCTCTATAATGGCTGGAGAATTCTAGAAAATGAAGACTGCATTTCTTTAATCTAGAGCAGGGGTGTCCAACCTTGGCAACTTTAAGACTTGTGGACTTCAACTCCCAGAATTCCTGAGCCAGGCTGAGGAATTCTGGAAGTTGAAGTCCACAAGTCTTAAAGTTGCCAAGGTTGGACACCCCTGATCTAGAGGTTATCTAGATTGGAGAAAGCTGCTTTAGATGAAGGACTAAACAATGTGTGGCCTTGCCATGCTTTTTGGATCACAATTGCTATCATTCTGCTAGACTGTCTGCTTCAAATTAAAATTGAGTAGCTTGTGAGGGACATAGCAGTTCTGATTCGAATGACCATAGAATATTCTTTCAGATCACTAACTACAATGCAGAAGGAGAACGGGACTTGCATCTGGATCATCCAGAATTTGGCGAGGGGTTCTCATGATATAAAAACCAGAGTTTCATAGACAATGTCCTGTCTATCCGCTGCCATTTTTTCTCTAGCACCAAGAAGCTTTCCAACCCTCGAATCCAAGTCTTGATGGCATACAGTAGATGGATTTTCATGTTACAGCATGGAAAGAGAAAAAAGGCAGCATGCAGGGACTGAATTCCAATGAATTTGGATGAATTTCCCACTCCTGACAATGAGTTGCTTTCAGAGAATGAATAGCAATGGATTGAATTGTCCAGTGTTGTGTCTTCTCAGAGCACTTTGCCTGAAAGTAAAGACTACACTGATCAGTAGCTTTAGCTATGAAGAAACTTCCATTTTCAGAGATGTGTCCTGGCTACATGAAGTCTGCTTCCATGCTTCACATCCAAGCTTACAGGAAAGCTCTTTGTTTAGCTGTGCTTGGTGCTGTCTGAGCTGGTGGTGGTTTTCTTGCAGGCATTTCATGACCTAACTAGATGACACCATCAGTGAAGTTGCTGACTAATGATGCACTGATTATGTTACCTAGTTAAGTCATGAAATATCTGCAAGAAAATCATCAAGCTCAGACAGCACCAAGGATCCCACAGTACAATCTTGCACTACGAATATCATCTTCTACCTTGAATTAACCACTATGAGTGACAGGATATGTTAGATTAAACTTTTGTCCTCTTACCCCTAAGGCTCTTCTTCAGATGTCTTCTTATATATCCTTTTCAGGAATAGAATAGAATAGAATAGAATAGAATAGAATAGAATAGAATAGAATAGAATAGAATAGAATAGAATAGAATAGAATAGTTGGAAGGGACCTTGGAGGTCTTCCAGTCCAATTGCTTCATTAAAACTTCCAGTATTGGGAAACCCACAACTTCTGAAGGCAAGTTGTTCCACTAATTAATTGTTCTCACTATCAGGAAATTTCTTCTTAGGCCTTGGTTGCTTCTCTCTTTGATTAAATTAATTTAAAGGAAGGAATGCAAAGTCATACCAAGTCAACCTTCTGCAAATCCGTTTACTTTTCTCAAAATGGGATAAAATGTTCACAAAAAGCCCTTCCTCTAGTTCAATGTTGTTTCAGCATGAAAAAAAAAAATCACAGCCTTATTACAAGATGTTTTGAACATACTGTGATCTTCAGTTCTAGTCTAGAAATGCCGAAGTTCCTTTTCAAGGGAGACATGTTGCTAGATGCCTTGGGATGTTTATCACTGGTGAAACTCTGCATTAAAAAAAGTTGCTTTTCCCCATCTATCTCAGTAGATATTTCTCAAGGTTGCCTTACAGAGAGAACTTTCTCTTTCGCATTTCTTTGGTTTTCTTTTGCTTGATTTGTAATGCCTTTTTTTTAATAACCAAAGGGAAAGTAAGGGTACGTCTGTGTATATCAAGCTTTTAAAAGTCTGTTTTCTTTTTCATAAAAGGGTGAGAAAATGTAGATTGTAAAACAAACAGAAAATGTGTTCCGATCCAACACCTGTCCCTTCTTTCTAAATTGAATCGGGCGGTCAATTCAGTTTGGAGGGATGGGCTGTCTTTTGATTCTTTGTGTAGTGTAATAAAAGGAGAATAACCTGTTTTGTATAGACAGCACTGTGCAATGTTTTCCAAAGCTGCCTTAACCAGATAGATAGTCTTGTGTGGTTGTATGCTATAATCTCAAGAAAAAAGGTATTTTTCCGTGTAAGTTTTATTGTCGAAAATTGTTCATAGTCCTAAAATGGGTGGAGAGAATTCAACTGCCATTCTGGTCTAGTTTTCCACCCACATGTGCAAAACACACATCAGGCTGTGATTCTCCATGAACTAAACCACAGGAGCCCAATCTTCATTTTTCAAATTGGTATATGGCGTATATATCAAATTCTTTATTCACCTTGACGGAGGGTGAGATTTGGAAGTAGATTTGTTGGGAATAAAAAAGAGACATGAATGTGAGAGGTATATCATACCATTCCAACTGCAGCCTCCATCCCCAAGATGTGGAAACCTCCTTTCCAAAGTATATAACCAAAAATAGCTTCTTTTTTCCCCTCTCATTTATGGACATTAAGTGTGATGCTTGCACTGGTTGATTATATCCAGGATGTTTGGTCATGTTTTTGAGTATCAAATTATTTGTCTTCCTCTCCCCCATGTCTCCTTGTCTTGTGGGTCCTTGAAGATAAATGGGTTATGTCTGGCTTTGTTTCCAAGCTGTGCACTGTAAATATTGTGTTTTGAAGTCTTATTTAAGTTTACCTAGAAATATGCACTATAAAGAAATATATAATAATAATAATAATAAAGAATATCTTCTGTGTCAATAAACTCTGCAAGTTGTCCTTTTCTATAACAGCAGTTGATGTTCCTGAGGGTCTAAGTTGAAAGCAAATTGTCACAATCTGGCCTCAAACAATGATTGATTTGTTATGTGCAGAATAAGAGCTGGCACACCCTTTCTGTTAATTCCTACACGATTCTTTGTTTTCCTTCTTCCACATCAAACACTGTTCCTAAAATTGCAATCCTTCCCCCTCACCCTGATTTGAGAAGTAGAAAGATAGGTTGGATGGTAGAGTGTGAGGAAGGAGGGAAGGAAAGGAAAGGAAAGGAAAGGAAAGGAAAGGAAAGGAAAGGAAAGGAAAGGAAAGGAAAGGAAAGGAAAGGAAAGGAAAGGAAGGATTATATAGGACTTTGGGAGTGAATTGGAGAAGACTGTTGAATGTGAATTCTTGTTAATTCGTTGCAAAGATTCTCACCATTTTCACAAAAAAAAATTCACAGCTCTCTATCCTATCTAGCTGATAGCCATGCTAATTAATGTCAAGCAATTTTTTTCCTTGCAATTTCTTAGCCTTGCAATTTCTTTACATTATTCTCAGAAAAGATGCAGGTTTTTTGTTTCTTTGTTTTTGGTCACACTTGCAGCCTTCTCAGTTCTTCATTTTCCTTTTTGGCAGGGACAGTGTTGGATGGGAGATAAAGAACTCCAAGAGGGTTTTCTTTTCATTTTTTTTCTTCCCTGGTGTGACATGGAAGCTAAAATAAAGACAGGCCATTCACACAAGCCTTCCCCATAGAAGAGAGAGAGACACACAAAGAAAAAATGTAGCCACAAATAACAGCAACTATCAATAACATTGTCAACCTAAATATTGCATTACATCAATAGTGACCTCAAAAGGACTTGTTCCAAGTTCAGACAAACAATCTTATCCGTTTCTTACAAATGTTGGAAAACATCAACTGATGGGCACATTTATACATTGAATGTAATTAATAGAATATAGAATATTCTTCATTGGCCAAGTGTGATTGGACACACAAGGAATTTGTCTCTGGTGCAGAAACTCTCAATGTACATAGAAACAACAAAGTCATAAATAAGATACAATCCTAAATCATAAGATACAAACAACAAAGTGATCATAGGAGAAAGTAACAAGAAAGATGAGAAGGATAGTAGCAATTAATTGTTGTTACAAACCATACTTAAATTCCAGCTTCCTGTATCACGTGCATACAATAGATATTTTCCAAGTTCAGAAGGAGCAGGTTTGATTCATGCCATTCCCTTGAAATGCTCTAGTTCCCTCACTGATGTTCTTCTCCTGGGGTATGATTAATGGCATATAAGTGGAGTCTCGCCATTTTGATTTATGATCCAATGTATGAAAAGGCCAAAAGGTGTTGGGGAATATAAGGTTAAAATTTCATTCAGATGCAGCCCAGCTCTTTGGTGACTTGATGGATGCATCCCTCCAGGTTTCTTGGAAGTATTTGGCCATTGCCTTTTCCTGGAGTGTTTTCCAGCTGCTCATTTTATAAATGTATACACTTAAATAAAGAGATCGGACTTGGCTGACAATGAACATTTAAACTATTGAATGATTCAGTTACTAATTTGCCTTTTCTGTTCTGGCTCATTTGTGAGCTTAAAGGCCTTGGCTGTTTATGCTGCTTCAACAGAGTGACTGTTTTCAACCATTGGTCTGCCAACCAAACAAGTGAGCCCTGCCTGATATAGCAGGACAATTCTTCTGTTCTTCTGTTATGGATTCATTAACAGCCTCTTAAGATGAGGAAAACCATGTCTTAATAAAATATATGATCTAGGAAGAAGTTATCTTCCTTGTTGCATTGAAGCATCTCATATCTTAGATTAGCTACATTTGAAATTACTTTTCCTTCTAGTTCTAGAAATAACATTTAGACTTATTTACAGCTCTCCCTAAGCGATTTACAGGGGCAGCCTCTTGCCTACAACAATCTGGGTCTTCATTTTACTGACCTTGGAAGGGTGGAAGTCAACCTTGAGCTGGTCAGGATTGAATTGCTGGCAGTTGGCAGAGTTAGCCTGCAATACTGCATTCTAATTACTATACCATCATGGCTCTATTAATAAAATAGTAAGCAAAGTGTGTTTCAAAGATGCTTTCAGGAGGCAACTGGACTTCCTTGGTTTTTTTTTTTTCCTTTGAAGACATTTTGCTTCTCATCCAAGAAGCTTCTTCAGCTTCTTCAGATTTATGCAAGGAGTATAAATCCTTCCATTCCCCACTATCCTGTCAGAGCTGAAAAAGCTTCTTGGATGAGAAGCAAAAGGACTTCAAGGAAAAAACAAGAAAGTCCAATTGCCTCCTGAAAAAAGCACCTTTGGGACAACCATGACCTGGAAGACTGAGAATCTCTACAGACATTAAGAAAAGTAGTTTTAGCTTTAGCTTGTGGACTTCATTTCTAAATTTAGTCTATCTCATTTAGGGAAGCGATTATGTACAGTTCTTTGTAAATCCCCAGTGACCAATTAAAGGGAACAGTCTGGTCACTACAACACCCATGCTTTCCAAATGTTGCCCATTGCTACCTCTTTTATCTTTTCAAGCAGGAATAGAAGCCATGAGTGGAAATTATAGGGCAGTAGATTCTTGCTGATTATTAGAGGAAGTGACCTGACTATAATTGTTACTTAACAAGGGAACCAGCTGCTACACAGGAAGTGAAGAGCTCTATTTTACTCAGTGGATTTAATGAGAAACTGGGTTGCTTCCAAGGTTGCTGTAGTTGAGAGCTTCATGAAGACACCATTTTGGATAGATCTTCAGAATCTTTTCTAAACCCTCAATTCTTGGTTGAGCTGCACACAATACATAAGTCCCATCTTTTTCCGTTGTGAATAATAAAAACCCTGGAAGAAAACCCTTAGTTTCCAACTAAGCCTCCATAAGAACAAACATTTAGATGCTGTTCTGACCCAGCTTTCTAAACATGACACACCCTCTGAGGTAAACTCAAAGATTTCTTTATTAGGAGTGCCAGCAGAAAGTTTCTCTCTCACCACAGGCTAACAAGTCTGTCCAGCAGAAGATGAATAGTTGTCTGTCACATCTATCCATCTCTGTCCCCTGCCTTTTATTTCCAGAGCTATTCCTGCTACTTTTCTTAATGTCTGTAGAGATTCTCAGTCTTCCAGGTCAGCTGAAGAAGCTTCTTGGATGAGAAGCAAAATGTCTTCAATGGAAAAAACAACAACAAGGAAGTCCAGTTGCTTGCAGAGGTGGCTCTTCTGTCCCAAGGACCGGCCCATAGATTTCCACTGTTCTCCTCTCCTCTGCCTTCTGCACATCCTCACATCAGGCACTGGACCCAGCTTTTCCTCCTCTTCCACATCAGCCACCTCCAGACCTGGGGGCTGTTGACTCTCCCTCGGAGGGCTGATGGATGCCCCAGGCTCTACCCCTCTCTCTCTGCCAGCTCCATTCCCTCTTCCCTCTCGTAGCTCTCAGGCTGACTTGATGCTGATCCTGACTCCCACATCTCCTCCTCCTCTGATTAGGCTGCTGGAGGGGCCAGCAGCTAACAGGCCACAACAGATGCATAATAATAATAAAGAAGGCTTCCAACACTTTCATAACTTCAGCTACTAAAGTGGATGGAAGACCTACTTGCTTAAGTTGGTGGGACCAAGTTGGTTGGACCTGGTAGCTAAGAAGAAACTGTGAAGTAAAATCACTATGGAGTTTCTTAGAACAATACCATGCAAAAGGGTTTATGAAGGTCAACCCCACGTTTAGCACAGGAAGAATAACTTAAATGTTGCAGCAAATCTTGCTTCCAAATCAGGACACAAGACCATGAAAGGTTGAAGAATACAGGTTTTATTTGTGCACAAGGTTCAGAGCATTAGCATGGCCATGCTGCTTCAGGAGCAAATAACAAGCTAATACAATCCTTGGGATTATAAACAGAGGCATGGAATCAAAACCAAATGAAGTATTAGTACTTCTTTATACATTCTTTATAACATCTGCATCCAGTTTTGGTCACATTACAAAAAAAAATGTTGAGACATTGGAAAAAGTGCAAAGTTGAGCAACTAGGATGATTAAAGGCCTGGAGACAAGAACACATGAAAAACAATTGCAGGAATTGGGTTTGGCTAATCTAGAGAAAGAAGGACTAGGGGGTGACATGATAGCAGGATTCCGGTATTTGAGGGGCTGCCACAAAGAAGGAGGGGCTCAACTTATTTTCCAAAACACAAGAAGGCAAGGCAAGAAACAACGGATGGAAACTAATCCAGGAGAGAAGCAACCTGGAATTGAGGAGAAACTCCCTGACAGCGAGGACCATTAACCAGTGGAACGCCTTGCCACCAGAAGTTGTTGGTGCTCAATCAATGGAAGTTTCTAAGAGATTGGACAGTCACTTGTCTAAAATGGTATAGGATCTCCTATTTGAGCAGAGGAATGGATTAGAAGACCTTCAAAGTACCTTCCAGGTTCATTCTGATTGATTGATAGCTGCCTACCTTCCATTGATGACCTTTAAGGAAAGAGATCTCACCAGCCCTCTAGATTCCAGAGAGATTTCAGAGAACATGGTTGAAACCAGCTTTGGAACTGAATACTGAGCTAGGAAGCATAGTGGTATGTGTGTGTTTCAAAAGAAGTGGTTATATAGAATTAGTTGCCCATAACATGCCAGGTTCACTGCTGAAAAAGTCAGCTAGGTTTGGCCGTCCTTCCACTGCAGCTGTTCTTGAAAACTCACACTACCTTTGTTGCTTCCAGCAAAGTTCTCTTATTTATCCAGGCTTTATGGGCACAATGTAAATGTTGATTTTATTTGTCTTCATGGGAGGTGAATGTCAGACAAGCTTTATTAATAAAAAACACAACCAAAACAAAGCTTGTCATCTTTCTTTCTTTCTGCCTTTCTACCTTTTTCCTCTCTCTCTCTTTCTCTCTCTTAATTCTAAAGAGAGAGGAAGAGGAAGAGGGAGAGGAAGAGGGATAGGGAGAGGAAGGAGAAGGAAAGGGAGAAGGAGAGAGAGTGGGAGGGAGGGAGAGAATGGGCAGAAAATATTTAAAACATTTTGAAGCCTGTGAGTTTTGAATTACATGAAATATAAGGGTTCCAATAGCTCTTTCCTCTAATGCTTGCTCTTGTTCTCCCTCTCTCCCTCCCTCCATCTCTATCATCTATCTATCTATCTATCTATCTATCTATCTATCTATCTATCTATCTATCTATCTATCTGTCATCTATCTATCTCTCATATACTTAACAATGAAATAATATACACCTTATATCTTGTACGGTGAGGGTGGAGGAAATCAGGGAACTGAAGGACAAATTTCAGCATAGTGTTAATTTCAAACCCTCATGGATAAAAAACAAAGCAAGAAAATGGTTTTTCAGCTGCTTGATGTTATCATTAAAGAGTTGAGAAAAGAAGCACCATCAAACAAAAGGCAAGAGTGTATTAAGGCCTTCTGGAATCTGGACATAATTTGTCTTTACAGATGACAAAGAGACATGAGAAGAACTGACATTTTTATCTTTTCTCTGTCCAATTTCATTCTTTTTCACCCGGTCCGCTCTCCTGCTGTCTGGCCCGCTATGATCAGAAGCTCAGAAAGGTCGAGCTCGCAAAATTCTTTCAAATTTAGTTAAACAATAAAAGTCAGAAAAGCCATCGCCAACCTCAGCATAATTGTTGTGGCTTAATCCAATTCGAGGGAAGAAAAGAGTGTTTGTATCACAAACTCATTCAGACAATTCCGAGGCTAATCGAATTGGCGAGATGTTAATCTGTCTGGTTCCTCAGCTAAAAGCAACTTTGGTCAAAGAAAACCTTGCAATCTAATCCAATTTGAATATTTTAAGACTATATAAAAACAAAATCTTCAAAGGCCACTTTGGCTGAGAATAGCCGTTGTGGCAAATGTAGATTTTCATGAAATGCTTTCTTGTCTACTCTGAGCATTTGATTGAAAATAATGGTTAATTTTGCTAACAAAAGAAGGCCTCGGGGAGAGGGAAAGGATCCAGTGCTTTCTTTACAGCAGCTAATACAAGGAGTTTAAATTCTTGCCCCCTCCCTGCCTTTACACCCAAATCTACAAAAAGTGAAATTTGCAAGGAAGAGGAAGAGGAGGAGGAGGAGGAGGAGGAGGAGAAATACTACTACTACTACTACTACTACTACTACTACTACTACTACTACTACTAATAATAATAATAATAATAATAATAATGGTACTTGGCACACTGAGTGCTGTGCCTAAAGACCTAGGCAAGCACTTAAAAACAATTGGCACTGACAAGATCACCATTGGTCAGCTGCAGAAGGCCACTTTACTGGGATCTGCTCACATAATCCGCAGATACATCATGTAGTCCTAAACGCTTGGGAAGGGTTCAACTAGTGATTTGTGATATGAAACCCAGCATGGTTATCTCATTTGCTGTGTATACTGTCATTTTTGTGTATAATCATCATCATCTGGTATTTAATACTAATATACTAATGCAATTCTTGACAAATCAATTACATTCACCAGGATGTTCAACATATCAATTCACCAGAAGTTAACAGAACAGCAGCATAGGACTGGAGGAAGCCTTGGAGACCTTTCGGTCCAACCCCCTGAGCAAGGCAGGAGCCCTTATTCCACCCCAGACAAATGGTTGTCCAATCTTTTTTTGAAAACCTCCCGTGATGAAGCACCAACAATTCCAGGGAGCAAGCTATTCCATTGACTATTTGTTCTCAGCGTCAGTAAATTCTACCTTAATTCCAACTTGGATCTTGGTTGGAATGAAGAAAACTACATTCAGTCCCTCTGCTGTCCCATTCAACCCTACGTTATGTGATTCTTATCGTCCCTTATGTTTTAAATCTAGCAATGGCTTGCATTGGTTAGTTTCTCAGAATTTCCTTAGAACTAAAAATATCCATGGCATAATATTTGATCTGGAAGCACAACAGGTACTATATATAACATTTTCTTATCTTTATTTCATTAATTATAACTGATATGGTAGGCTAAAAGGAGATGTTTAGAGAGCAATATATTTGTGCCAATATAATCAAGGTTATTTTCCCCAGGATGTCTAAATACATATTTGCATTATGAAAGGTCCTTGCCATATGGTTTTTTCCAAACAGACTGTCCAAAAGATCAGATTAGCTCTTTACTTTATCATCAAAAGATAACCATCAGTCTTTGCTTCTGAACCCTGAACCACATATACAGCAAACTTCTGGCTGAAGGTTGATATGTTTTTACTGCCAAGCAGGAAAATTGTCCCAAAATAGGCAGAAATTCATGTGTAAATTTTCTGTCTCTGTCTGTCTGTCTGTCTGTATCTACCTAACATTTCTATTATCTATCTAACACCTCCATTTTGCCTCATGAGAATTTGACTGGCATTTTATTTTTCCTGGAAATGATGGCGGGCTGGGGGTAGGCTGGGGGGGGAATAAAGGTACTTTTTATTTGCTTGAGGAGGATTAAAAGAAACAAATAAATGAATATCCAGAAAAGGCTCCCTCCATTGCCTGGAACTTGCACCCAAAGGGCGTTTTCCATAAGACGTGCTTTATCAACACTTTTTTTGCCTCAGGCAGAAGAATTGGGTTCCCCGCTCTCCCAATCAAATTAGAGACATCATTTTAAAAGCCAGGATCATAATATTGTATTAACAAATGTAATAGAAGCTTGTGATAAGATTTACAAAGAGTCATAAAGTTGCACGAAACCAGATAGATGGGAAAACGGTAATGAATACCAGATCCTTGGCTTGCCTTTCAATGAAATCCATCTCATGGTGCCCAAGAACACCCTGTTCCCTCACTGATGGGCAGGTACCATAAAGCTGGAAGGTCTTTCTGATATTCTAGCCACACAATGTTCTTCAACCATGGACTTCAATTCCCATCATTCTCATAATTGCACTTTTTGGACCTCGGGGACTTATCGAATTGCTTCCTTAGAGGCACCTGAACTGATCCGGGAACATCATATCTGCTCAAAGGTGGAAACTTTTACTTCCAAATCACCTGCAGAGTTTTGGAGGCTTCCTATCTGACCTTGGGATTCTCCTCAACATCTTTCAAAAGCCCAAACATTAATAAAATCAAATCCTTGTGGTCAGAATCTCTACAATTAATCACAACAACAGAATAGACAATAACAGATAATCAGAGTTGGAAGGGATCTTGTAGGTCATCTAGTCCAACCCCCTGGCCAAGCAGGAGACCCTACACCATTTCTGACAGAGGGCAGTCCAGTCTCTTCCTGAAAGCTTCCAGTGATGAAGCTCCCACAACTTCCGAAGGCAACTTGTGTTCCATGGGTTGATGGAAAGTTTCTCCTTATTTCCAGATTAAATCTCTCCTTGTTCCTTGTTGTTTGGTGGAGGTCACATTCACACCTTTTGGTTTGCCTAGAACCATGAGAGGATGGCTGTATCATGCATGCAAGAGGGGCCAAACTTTGGAAGCCATTGATTGTAAATATTTATTTATTTTTTAAATAACACCGATGTTTTGCAATGACAGTTTCCAGAGACTTCAAGTGGAACCAGGATTAAGTTAGCATCACTGGGGTAGACATCATCATTTCTTTTCTTTTTTCTTTTTAATGTTTGAAATCTTGAAGGCTGATAGCTCTGCTGGTTTCTTTACCCTTAAGGGATATACAAACAAGTAAAGGACACTCTTTTTAATACATTGTAATGACATTATAACCACACTACCTGCATTGCCCTCAATTGCCTTGTCAGAAATTACTTTAATTAGAAATTTAGGCTTCTCTTCAGAGGATAATGGCTGTATCCCAACTTGTTGTCTGGTTTGGCACCAGATTCCTTCCTTCCTTCCTTCTTTCCATCCATCCATCCATCTGGTTGTTCTTTCCTTTGCCTTTTTTTAAACACATTCTGCAGACTTCCTCCCTCCCTCCTTCCCTCCCTCCCTCCTTCCTTCCTCCCTCCCTCCCTCCCTCCCTCCTTCCTTCCTTCCTTCCTTCCTTTGAGTTGTTCCTTCCTTTGAGTTTTTTGAATACATCCTGCAGATTTCTTTCTTTTTCTTCTCATCTCTTCTTCTTTCTTCCTAAATAAAGGATTGCCATTTTTGCACAAGAGATTTTCTAAAAAGTTGGGTAAAATACATTTGGAAAAGCCGGTCACATGCTTTTCATCACTGACAACTCTTTTGAGAATCCAACTCAACACTTTCACAATTGATGGTCAAATTCCTTAGCTCACGTTTTAATCTTATATTTACCTGCTGCTGGTTACGTTTCCTCAAATTGAACACGAGTTACCTGTGTTTATTTTTATTTATTTTATTTTCCTTTATTTATTTTTTTAAAAACATATTTTTGGGCTGGCTATCAAACAAGGCTTATAATGCCTTCAGAGCAGTTCCTCTCTTTGCTATCACAAGAGTTATAGAAGCCAGTACATCACAAAGCAAAAGAAAACAAACGCAAACTAAAAAGGCTGGTAATTTGCTGGAGGAACTTTTAAATGGCACACTTCAATAAATGTTTCTGAACCGATCATTAAAATTATGAAAATTCTGCAGTGGCTGTTGATAAGTATTGACTTTTATTTTATTTTTTAAATGCCAAGCACTTCTTAGCTAGCATCAGGAAGATTGCAACGGGGACAGCTAAATGACTTTTAAAACACAAATAAATAAAACAGGAATGGTTGACTCCTTTAAACCCAGCCAGTTGCTTTTTGCAAAACCATCCATGAGGTAAGCACACCCAAACACAGAAACCTAGACAATACATTTAAAACCCCAAATTCACCGCTATTTTCTTCTTAATCGAAGTAACAGATGTTTAAAGTGAGGCTAAATCTAGGTCATTTGATCACAGGCTTCTCCAGGCGTTTATGCTAGCAACCCACAAAGGCTCAGAGGTGCAGAGGGAAAAATATGCCAGCCTCCAGTCCCTGGGTTCATCAGATATTTCAA
Organism: Hydrophis major; assembly: GCA_033807585.1. NCBI lineage: Eukaryota > Metazoa > Chordata > Lepidosauria > Squamata > Elapidae > Hydrophis > Hydrophis major. The sequence goes on from CM066338.1 coordinate 24,834,719, forward strand.
ACGATGCTTTAAAATGCATTTTATTTATTTCTTTGAAGGAGAGACCTGTATTATCCAACAGGAAGAAGAACATCGAACTGCCACAGTAGCCAAGATCCAACACTCTAACCTGTATTTTAGATCGATGTAAATCAGATCTAAAGAGAAATCACCCTGCCAATAAAAGTGTGTATAGTCAAGGCTGTGGTTTTCCCAGTTGCAATGTATGGCTGTGAAAGTTGGACCATAAGAAAAGCTGAGCGCCAAAGAATGGAGGCCTTTGAACTCTGGTTCTGGAGAAGACTCCTGCGAGTCCCTTGGACTGCAAGGAGATCCAACTGGTCAGTCCTAGAGGAGATCAACCCTGACTGCTCTTGAGAAGGCCAAATCCTGAAGATGAAACTCAAAGAGTTTGGCCACCTAATGAGATGAAAAGACTCACTGGAGAAGAGCCTAAATATTGAGGGCAATAGAAGAAGGGGACAGCAGAGAATGAGGTAGCTGGATGGAGTCGCTTGAAGCAGTCGGCATGACCTTCAATGGACTCTGGGAGATGACAGGAAGGCCTGAAGGAACGTTGTCCATGGGTCACAATGGGTCGGACATGACTTCGCAACTAACCACAACAAAAAAAATCATATCTGTCTGTAATTGAATTCAGAATCTTCAAACTATCCTGTTTGTGTTTTGTGCTGTACAGGTAGAATAGAATAGAATAGAATAGAATAGAATGGAATGGAATGGAATGGAATGGAATGGAATAGAATAAAATAGAATAGAATGGAATGGAATGGAATAGAATAGAATAGAATTCTTTATTGACCAAGTGTGATTTATATTGATTGTTTCCTAATATGATTTGATTGCTCATTGTACCCTATGACTATTATTAAGTATTTTACCTGATGATTCTTGACTCTTGATGAATGTATCTTTTCTTTTATGTACACTGAGAGCATTTTCACCAAGACAAATTCATTGTATGTCCAATCACACTTGGCCAATAAAGAATTCTATTCTATTCTATTCTATTCTATTCTATTCTATTCTATTCTATTCTATTCTATTCTATTCTATTCCATTCCATTCCATTCCACTCCACTCCACTCCACTCCACTCCACTCCACTCCACTCCACTCTACTCCACTCTTTATTCCAATATTCTATTCTATTCATATCTATTCTATTCATATTGGAAGGCTAACAGAAACTTGAGAACTCACAAGGTTGACACTATATAGAAGAAAACATGACTTTACGTGTTCAGTAACCCATCTCAGAAAATCCTTGATCCTACAAACAAACAGCTCACAATCTGGCTAAACGTTCTCCCTGTTCTCTGTTTATTGACCCCAACAAATTTTCTTTCTGGGACTAACAACCAAATTATATATGATTGTACAAACTCCTTGAATTCCTGGCTCAGAATGTCAACAATGACCAAGCCCCCTTTCTGGATCTCTAAAAATAACTGACTTTTGAAGTTTTCCCTGCCCCCAAAGGCAGAGTTTAAATCCCAGATGGAATAATGTTAATTGGATCAGTACAGTTTCAAGATGCTTTGGTATTGTTCCCTTTCTGGAACTTCATACAGTATATTGTAGTGATCATAGTTAAAAAGTAAATGCTTGGTATTTAAAATAAATGATGCGTAAGTCAATAGGAAGGGATTAAATGCCAGCATAGCCCTAAGGTAGGCAAATGTCATGTAATGTCAGAGCGAAAAGGTTCGGATATCTACCAAAATGGTTGGTATGGGCTGAAATGCCTTTAGGTTGGTGGGTCAAATGCATTTATGGAAATAAATGTTTCTGTTGCAGCTTTTCTGCCCCTGAAATGAAAGAAAAGCAAGAGGGACAATTTATTTATTTAGTGTAAGGTGATGTTATGTTAGCCAGGAGACTACAATGGGAGTACAAAGTATCTGGGTTTTTTTTTCAGGGGAGGTAAGTAGAGTTAACAGGGAGAAATAAAACAAAAGCCCTCTTCAAAGACTACAATAATTTTTTAAAAAGATGCTTCTCCAAACTGGGATCCTTCAAAGGCATTGCGCTCCTTCCCAAACTGGCCTATTTAAGGTTTGCTTTTGATATTTTCCAGCGCATAAAGCAAATCTTTCTCTTATGCGCCGTGCTTTGTGTTCTTCAGATATAAAAATTATTGCCTTAAATATGCTGACTAATTGTAATTAAGCAGCCATTGCTGATTTGTTTTTCAGAGCCACCCAATTGCAACTCGGTCTTTCGTGCACAAGAAAAAGCTGGCTATTAAAAAGGGGGAAGGCATTTATTTGCAGAAGTTACGACTTGCCATTTCAAGGGCACGATAGCCTCTGTTTTTTACAATAAATATGTCCAGAAAGTCCTCATGCTGAACTAATTAAAAAGAAGGAAATAACTAGCTGGTAAAAAAGTAGCTAATCCACAGAGGAAAGAATAAGAAGTAGACATTAAGCATAGGCAAGAGAAAACAAAACCAACAGGTTTCAACAGCACAAAGTAAAAAGAGAGTTTATTATGGTTCAACCATATGAAACAAACATCACTTGTATGTTTGTATTTATTGTGGTGCTTTCCCTAAGAATTGCTGTCTCACACAAAGCAACAATATGAATTGCTTTGAAGAAATCGGAGTTAAGGGTGCAGCGAAATCTCTTGTTGGGAAACTGCCATCTAGGCTAGAAGAAGGGATCAAGAGAGGGTCTAATTTAGAGTCCTTGTGCAGCTGCAAGCTAAGTAAGCTTGACTTCCATGAAGCCTTATTTAATCCTTTCCAGGGGAAGGCAAGCAGTCCAAGGAGATTTCTGCAGCATAGGTGGTAGACAATAAAGTTACTGACTTGATAAGCTATTGATAAATAGTTCCAGTTGTTTGTGCCTGACCCATCTATTTGCAGCTATCTAGCAGTGACACAAGATATGGAGAACTGCTTTCAGCATCAGATTTCAGATTTTCTTCCCTCCAAATTACAAACCTCACAGAGAGCTGCTTCCTTATTTCAAATGCTTTGGTCTGCAACTCAGTGTACAGTGTATCTTATATTGCTATTGACTGTATTTTGACTTTTTTTCCCCTCTAGATTGTTGAGCAAAATAAGAATTTGTTACCAAGAAGTAAGCTATTTTACCTAAAGCATGCCAGCCAGTCTTGGTCCCTTTGAGGTTTTCTGCTTGGCAGCCAGACAAATGTGCATTTTTTTGAGCCCCAGGCAAATGTGATCTGTTAGGCCTATCCTGGTGCTGGATACGGCAGAACAAGTCTCACTGTGTATTGTTGTGTATCATCGTGACCCACTGCGGATGAATGCTGACATTTCTTTGATTACAGTAAAGCAACACAGTAGGTCCAAGCAATTTCTTCTGATTTGGATTCTAGCTGTGCAAAATATAAATTCTACCCAGGGAAGATCTTGATAGATAACCAGAACACTAATATCTAAATAGGCAATTTCTTTGCACTGGTAGCAACTATTTAATAACACTTGCATGAGCTGCTTGCCATGTTTTATCATTTCTTGAAGAAAGTCCTACATGATGGGCTTCTGCCCTCCTTTCCTAGCAATAAAGGTAGTCCTCATTTAGCAACTGCAATTGAAATTGGCAGCTCTGTCCCTGAGCAAAGTAATCACTAAATGGGAAATGATGAGAACGTGACTGTGCTTTTCTTCCCTCCACTCCCAACCATTTCAAATTCTTATCTCAAAACTGGGATAATGAACAAGAAGGGAAATAATGCCTGCATTTACATTTATTGGAGAGAAAAGGATTCTAAGAGAGTAAGTAGGCCCATAGTAAGGAATACACATAGAAGGCAATGTGCTGGTGCCGGCAGCCAAGAATGCACTATGCAAGCAGTCCAATGTATTTTCTATTGTGCACCTGCTTACTTTCTTACAATCCTGTCCCACCAATCTCTCTCCTTTGCAAAGATGAGAGGGAGAAAAATCAGGCACAGGACAATATGTAAAGGTAATCATATGTCGAAAGGATTCAGCGTAGTAAATATAGACATTGGCCATAAAGTTGTTTTTAGCACCATTGTAACTTCAAATGGTCACTAAATAAGGCAGCCGGTTATCTTTCTCGGCATCCTTTACACTTTAAAACTGGGAGAAGATGCAAAGAGTGGCAAATGAAATAGTAAGAGGATGGGAAACCGAGTTTTATCATGAGATATTGGGTTTGTTTAGTCTTCAGAACATAAGTATCCTATGTTTCAGAGAAGCAGATTCTGGTTTGTTGGAAGAATTATCCCTCTGGGTTCAGTTCCAAGTGGGGAAAAAGACACTGGAAACATGGAGGTTATTTAGAAAGATGGTTTAATGGTGGACAGGACCACATGGCTTGGAGCTCCAAAGTGTAAAAGACGATCCCATGCTTCAAGATGTTGGGTGAAGGAAAAGGGCCGAGATGCTGAGAGTGCCTTGGTTTTATACCTTCTGTTGGGATTTGAATTTGAGCTTGTATTCTGATTGGTTGTCAGACTCCTGTGGGGCCACACAGGGGCAACTCTGTAGGCTGTCCTGAGTCCCAGGCTTGGTTGAGCTTTTCTGGATGATGATGTAATGAAAGGGCTTTGGGCAATTCCTATTATAGCTCTACCTGGAGTAGATCTTTGTTATGTAAAATAGACTGGCCTAGGCCAGAGTAATGGTCCATTAGCAAAGGTGGGGATGAGCTTATACTTTTGAGGTGAGTTTCTGCTTCTGAGTTTCTACTCTTTTTAGAATATTCTGTCTTTTTAATATTTCCTAGGATATTTCATTTTTCTAGGGGAGGGGTGGGTGCTGACTTCCTACAAGTTAAATGATACAGACAATTCAACCAATTTGCAGAAAAATTCCCTACACTGAATGTAAGTGAAGGCCAGTGGAATCATCTGCCAAAGGTATTTACTCTTGATTTCTCCCTTAATCAGACAGTTGGACTCAGATTCTTAAATGGCTCCTCTCTATGATTCCATAAGTGTTGTGATACAAAGCTCAGTTTTTCAATCTTGTATCTCTGCTGCCATCTTGTGATTCAATCAGCACAATCTTATTTAAGAGTTTTCTTTGTTAAATGGGTCTTGGCTTAGCAATGATGTTGCCTCCTCCGGGTAATGACATTTTTGCTGTGGTTGCCACTGCTTCATTCATGGTGAAATTAACCTTCTCATCACTCCTTATCACCCATCCCCTCTCACTTGGGACTGTATGACTGTAACCTTGTCGCTTGTATCCTTCCGATCTATATTGACTGTTTCCTAGTAGGACTGGATTGCTTATTGTACCCTATGACCATCATTAAGTGTTGTACCTGATGATTCTTGACTCTTGATGAACGTATCTTTTCTTTTATGTACACTGAGAGCATTTGCACCCAAGACAAACTCCTTGGGTCTCCAACCACACTTGGCCAATAAAGAATTCTATTCTATTCTATTCTATTCTATTCTATTCTATTCTATTCTATTCTATTCTATTCTATTCTATTCTATTCTATTCTATTCTTTTCTATTCTATTCTTATTCTATTCTATTCTAAAGCAGAGCCTTAATGCTGTCCATCTATCAGATGAACAGTTTTACTGGCAAAAATGGAATGTCTTTCCCCCCAAAGAACTGATGTATGTTTTGTGTATTCTCTCCATCAGCCCCAAATTGGTTTCCTGTGTGGTGTGACGAACAAAGAAGCAGAATATTCATAATTCATACCTCACACTCCTCAACCTGCTCCATCTAAGTCCCAAACAGAAGGAAAGGTAAAACATAAAAGCCTTCTCAAGTTGAACTGCATTCCTGGGAATTCCCTAGGGATATGCATCAGATTTTTTTTTGTCAAGGAAAGAAAGGATCAAAGAGAAAGCTTTAAAATTGGGGCCAATTGTGACTTTGGGCTTTGCATTGTCATGGTTTCACCCCAAATTCTAACTTGTGTAAAGGCTATCAGTCTAGCCTTTCTTTGTTTTGCAAGGTGTCATTCCCTTTGGGGAATCCTTGTATCCCACAAGATCTGTCCTTTTTCTTCACTGTCATGTACTATAATGGTCTGCGAGAATGACCTTGGGAGACAGATGTTAGAACCTGTCTAAAATCAGCTTTATACCAAATACAGTCCCAAAGTCTGCTACAAGGAAGGACAGTGTGGGCAGCTTTTTGAAGCGTTTCTCAATTACACTGTTTATACATTATACTTATATATATCTTCAGAGGTTCAATGTACAGGGAAGAGACTGGGGGATTCTACAGCTTTTGACAAGGAAGTCGAAGGACTTTTTGAAAGACAGCAGTGCCAAAGCCATTCCGAACTTCAGCCAATGAAATTTGGCGACGTGTCTCCTGTCACCAAGAATTGAGCTCAAGTCGACACAATCTTCATATTTTTACAACCAAAGCTCTAAAGGAAAAGCACCTAATGGAGATTAAGCCCACTATTAATGAAAGGAAAGCTGACATTATATGCTTTTAGAAAATGTGTTCGAAAAGTTGATTCAACTTTAAAGCAGTAGATGTCACCCTAGACCTTTCCATGCTAGGAAGAAGACATTTTTCATCTCTCTTTCCCACCTCTCTCTCTGTCTGCTGTTTCTTGTTCCTTTGATCTTTCTCAGCTTGATTTTGTCAAGATCTTGGAAAGGGAATCTTCTCTGAAGACCACATGGAACAGAGAAATGAGGCAATGGTTTACTAGAGCTTTCATGTGACGAAGGGGAATATTTGTAGCTCAGGGTTGAAAACTTGGTGCTCGATCCTTGGTGTTCTCTGAGCTTGCTAGTTTTCTTGTAGATGTTGCATGACCCAAATTTGTTGCCTAGTTTGGATAATGAAACATTTGCAAGAAAACGTAACAGAATAAGAGAGTTGGAAGGACCTTATAGGTCATCTAGTCAACACCACCACCCTGTCCAAGCAGCAGACTGATGGCAGTCCAGTCTCTGACAGGTGGCAATCCAGTCTTTTCTTGAGTTTCCAGTGATGAAGCTCCCACAACTTCTGAAGAAAAGCTTTTTCATCGGTTGATTGTTCTGACTGTCAGAAAATTCCTCCTTATTTCTAGGTTGAATCTCTCATTAATACATTTCTATCCATTATTACTTGTCTGGCCTTCAGGTGCTTTGGAAAACAAGTTGATCCCCTCCTCTTTGTGACAAGCCCCTCAAATATTGAAAGACTGCTATCATGTCACCCGTGAACCTTCTCTTCACATGCCTAGTTCTTGCAACCGTTCTTCATATGTTTTAGCCTCCAAGCCCTGAATCATCTTCATTGCTCTTCTCCACACTCTTTCTTTATAGTGTGGTGACCAAAACAAGCAAGCCCAGAGCCTTCATGTTTGCATGCTATTGGTCTGAAAATGTATTTTGCAAGAATGGTTCCAGGAAGAAACTCAGCCGTTGTGAGTTGAGTGGCTGAATGATGAACTGAACATCCATCCATCTTGTATCAGTGTTCACAAAGAAGGAGGTCATTTATTCACTAAATAGCAACAAACTCCTAATCTGGACTTTTCCTGAAAAAGGGTTCAAGGACAATAGAAGTCAGCCCTTCAAGGTAGTTCAGACACAAAATCCAAACCACAAATATGAACTCCACTTTTATTGTAGTTGCAATAACAGAATCTTGCATGTCTGAAGGGCCTTCCCACACCTTTATGTCCCCAAGAACAAGGGAAGTTCCCTTCTGAACTGCTTCATATACTCCCATTTTTGCTCTGGACCCCCCGATTTATCATATTTGATGATTATCTAGGCCAAGGTTTTTCTCACAGTTATTTATTTACATATTTATTTATTTAAAGATTTATACAGCCACCACTTAATCTCACTGACTCTGAGTGGCTTAAAAACAATATAAAACCCAACTATAAATGAACTAGCTCTATATCCATACTTCACTACAAAACTATATGGTCGGGATTAGTTTTTGGGAAGGAAAATAAGGGGGAAAAACTCTGTCCCTGCCTACCAGTATCCATTGGTATTCCATCTGGTTAGCATCCTGTCAATGTGTGAGAGAGTTGAGGGTTGTTTGGAAACTGAAACAGCATTTGCTGTGTGAGCAAGGAGACAGAAAGGAGCCTGGGCGTGGCTTAGCTCAACTGTTCTGTACTAAAGCTGCTTGGTGCTGTGAAACTAAAACTGAAACTTCTCTCCTTGGCTTGTATTTTGCCTTTGGAAGAGATTTTTTTCAGGTGGGGAGGAGGAGTAGAACTCCTTAGCATCAGAGAATAATAATAATAATAATAATAATAATAATAATAATAATAATAATAATAATAATAATAATAATAATAATAATAATAATAATATAGGAAATCCTAATGCTCTGATGGTCATTTCGAAAAATCCTTTCTTAGTGAGCACCTAGAAGCCAAGAGGAACATATGTGCCAAATTTCAAATTGGTAGGCTTTGCGGTTCTGGAGATTTTGTGATGATGCTTGAGTGGTCTTTCGCTTTTATGTATAGATAGTAGATAGATAGATAGATAGATAGATAGATAGATAGATAGATAGATAGATAGATAGATAGATAGATAAACAATAATTCTTCCACCTTTCTGGCAACAACAATCAAATGAGCCACGTGATGGGCTTCATCCTGCTCTGGGTTCCCCAGACCTGTTGGCAGAACCAGGTCTTCAGGGCCTTGCGAAAGGGTATGAAAATGGAGGCCAGTCTAATCTCTGTAGGGATGATGTTCCCAAGGAAGGGAGCCACCCTGGAGCAGGCCCTTCTTCTGGGTTCCGCCAGTTGAATCCCATACTCATCCCATTACATCAGAGATGTTACTGAACTACAGAAAAGCAAAGGGGGAATTTGATGGCGCATGAAACGAACCCCATTGGGAAAGGGAAAAGGTGAACTTAGGTAACCTTGCTTCTAATTTCTTTCCACCTGGAGCAACAAAGAAACCCTGTGTTGTATTTTTTTCTTATTTTCTTTTAATGACCCTGTAATCCAGTGGTGGGATTCAAATATTTTGACTACTGGTTCGGTGGGTAGAGCGGTGCGGTGCTTGGTGGGTGTGGCTTGGTAGGCATTGCAGGGAAAGGATACTGTAAAATCCCTGTTTCCTCCCCACCCCACTAACCTGCCTTCCAGCTCCGCTCTCCTGTGCAGGGCAACCAAAGAAGACCCAGCCAATCAGCTGAGACTCAAGGGGCGGAGAATAGATGGATGTGGGGTCAGTCAGAGGCGGGATTGTCTGAACTACTCCAAATTTCTGCTTTCCAGTTCTCCAGAACTGGTCAGAACCTGCTGAATACTACCTCTGGTCGGATGCCCTTCCTAATACCTACACAGAGTTTGAAGTTTTTACAATTACTCATAAACCTCCGCCGCTGCCTAGGATTGAACTCACAGCCTCCTGAGTGTGAGGCGAGAGCTCCACCTCGAGGCTGCCGCACCGCTTGCCATGTTTTCTTATTTGAGGAGCTTCAAAAGAAACTCCAAGAAAATGTCAGCAACCACAAAAGGACCATTCCTGCTGCAAGGAAGACCAGAGCGGCATTTCTGAGGGAGTGTTTTTCAGAGGACTTGCTAAACTTCCGGCCGTGACCACGGGCTCGGAACCACCTCACCACTTCGCCCAGGCTGTAAGGCTGAGGTTTGTAGTCCAGCTCCCTTCTAGCTTTGGCTAAGCTGAAAAAATGGGTCACGCCAGTTTTGTAAACTTCAGTGCGAGTGAGGAGGGGCTGAAAGTTATATAGGCGCCTCACTGAAACGTGGACCAATTCTATAACAAATGCAAAGAAGTAAACGAGTGGCAGAGGGAGGCGGAGAGAAGGGTAGGTGTATCCTAAACCTTCCACCAAAGGGCGGAAGAATTCAAAATTATTGACTGGCCTCCCATCAGAAATGAAATAGGCTTGGCCAGCAGCTGCATGGTTTTTGGTGGCACCCAGAGCCTCTGCTGCTAAAATATGAGCTTGCACCAAGTTGTCTACATGCACAAAGTCCACCAGGCTGTTAGGATCCCCGTACACGAAGCGGAACCACCCCTGCTCAATGTAGTTGACAATCCTTGGAAGATGCCTCTGCTCTCCCGGTCCATAAATGCCAGCAGGTCTTATGGCACAGGTCCTCAAAATTCCCTGACCATCCCTTAGGACTGTCCCATTGGCCTCCAGAACTTTCATTTCAGCCAAAGCTTTGGTCCTTGAGTAATGGTCAGGGTGAAGATGGAGGGGTAGATAAGGCCAAGATTCATCTCCATTTTCTATGACTTGACCTCCAAAGACTACATTGTATGTGCTGGTGTATATAAGTATGGAGATTCCAACTTTCCTGCAAGATTCAATGATGTTGTTGGTTCCTTTGACGTTCACCTCTTCTATACGTCTTGGGTTGAGCTGATCCCGGCCAGACATTCCATAGGAAGCAATATGGAAGACACAAGACATACCCTGGAGTGCTTCTTCCACTTCGTGGATCACACAGACGTCACCCTGCACAAATTTCACACCCTTGGGCATCTCTTGGGTAGGCTTGGAAACATCAAACAGGATCACATCCATTTTGCTCTTGGCTAAGGCTGAACCCAACCTGGAATACAAGAAATACAGGTGCTGAGGACAAGAAGGAGGGCTGCAATTTTCAAGCAGTAGATCAATCAATTAAAATTGGTTATGTGGGCAGGGCTGGCATGTTATTCTGATAGGAAATAAAGAATCGAAATTGTAGAGGTGGCTCTTGTTTGTTAAGCTCCTTCACAACCCATGGAGACTCACACACAATGGAAGGAGAGAAAGAAAGAGAAAGCAGGAGGGAGAGATAGACAGACAGACAGACAGACAGACAGACAGACAGACAGACAGACAGACAGACAGACAGACAGACAGACATGGATGGATGGATGGATGGATGGATGGATGGATGGATGAATGGATGGAGAGGGAGATGGGGGAGAGGGAGATGGAGAGACAGAGAGAGATGATAAATAATTAGACAGACAGACAGACAGACAGACAGACAGAAAGAAAGAAAGAAAGAAAGAAAGAAAGAAAGAAAGAAAGAAAGAAAGAAAGAAAGAAAGAAAGAAAGAAAGAAAGAAAGAGATGGATGGATGGATGGATGGATGGATGGATGGATGGATGGATGGATGGAGAGACAGAGACCAAGATGGGGAGAGGGGGAGATGGAAAGAGAGATCATAAATAGTTAGAAAGAAAGAAAGAAAGAAAGAAAGATGTAGATAGATAGATAGATAGATAGATATTTGTATGTGTACAGAACATGAGCTAATTTAGATGCATAAATACAATTTTCCAAAGGCTGTAATTACTAACAATGCAATTTATTTGCAAACAAACAAGTGCCATGCTTCATACTAACCGAAACCCAAAATATCCACTTCCACCCGTAATGAGGACAGCTTCCCTTCCTGGATTTTCTCTTTCCATGTCTCCGCCCACAATCCTAAATTGTAAAGAAAGAGAAAGTATGATATAACCTTTGTAAACACAACATGCAAGCCATAACTTGTATTTCATATTTTATTTTAGGTTTGTGTGTGTGTTTTTTTAATTGCGTCTTTTGAATCCAAAGCATTTTAGCAAGCAATAAAATGCCTCTCTGGTCTTTAAAAAAAAACCAAAAAAAAAAAAAAAACACCTGCCTTCGGCCAACTTTTCCCAAACTGTAAGTGGATTGGATTCCTATTGAGGTGGGCCACGTTATTTAGGGTTTAAATAAAATCTCGCCTGTCTGATGTTTGCACGCCCAAAGTGCAAGTGAACCGATCTTTAGGGCTGGGGGGGGGGGCTATCCTGCACGTGCTTGCAACATTCTTGTTTAATGACCTTGGGTAGATTAAAACTCTTCTTCCCTTGGCCAAACAATGCACATTTCACACACACACACACACACACAAACATATGAGTTTCTAAACTGGGAACCTTTCTTCAAATCGGACTTTCCTGGAGGGGAAGAGCCAAGCCAGGATCACCTCTTGTTCTCCACAAGCAGGGAGGTTTGGGGATGATGGAAGCCATAGTCCAGCACGTTTGGAGACACTATTTTGAGAGGGAGGTATTGTAGGCCAGAAGAAGCCAAACGTGATGGTGCCCCGCAGTGTTTTGAAATGATACCAATCCTGACAGTCCTTAACTGGAGCCGAGTCCCAAACATCTGGAGAACATCAAGGTTTCAGAACACAACAGAAGAACAGAGTTGGAAGGGCACATTGGAGATCTTCTAGTCCACCCCTCTGCTCAAACAGGAGAGTTTCTCCAGCCCTACCGTCAGTGCCAGCCTACAACTGTGGTCCAAGACCCTCTGGGAGATGCAGGAGCTCTTACCTCCCCCAAGCTGCGGGTGATAGGTGTTGCAGTCGGGCGCGTTTTGGTGGAACGGGAGCTCCGGCCTCCCTAAGCTTCTCTTCGCTTTCCCACGGGCTGCCTCCGCCCCATCATCTGGTGAGAGGCGGATCCCGTCGCTCTTCCCACATTACGCACTCTCTCGCGCTTTCCGAGGAGGTTTTTAGGACCGGGAAGGGGTGGGGTGGGGTTTCCGACATGGCACCTTCCAGCTGTTGCGTTCCGTACGACAAGATGTCAGAGCGCGCAGACCGGGAGCTGTACGGCCGAAGGGTTGCAGGAAGATGCCTCATTGGCTCCGCTCCTTTCGCGATCTTAGAATTGCAATCCTAAAGGTTGTTTTGTCCCCCTTTCCGCCTCCGCCCGTTTAAAAGTTGATTTTCCCACTCTCCCTCGAACTTTCGCCAAAATCTGTAGAATAGAATAATGGAAGAGGAAGAGGAAAAGCAGAACAGAGCAGGGGAGAATAGGATAGAATAGGTGAGAATAGAATGGATGGAGAATAGAATAGAATAGAATGGAAATAGATTAGAAACAGAATAGAAATAGAATAGAATAGAAATAGAATAGAATAGAAATAGAATAGAATAGAAATGAGAACAAATTGATCAGTAGAACTTCCAGAGGATGTGAGTGCTCCATCGCTGGAGGTTTTCAAGAAGAGTGCACAGCCATTTGTCCAGACTGGTATAGACTCTCCTCTCAAACAGGAGGTTGGACTAGATGACCTCCAAAGTCCCTTTCAACTCTATTCTATGTGCTTTCACCACCCCCACCCCCAATATTTTCTGGCGACAGGTGGCGATATTGCACCGAGTCATACCTGCTTGTTTTCCTTTTTGTAAGCAAGTTGAGAACACAGCATTTCTCGACTTGCTTACAAATTTTAGGTGGCCTTCAACTCCTAGAATTGGCTGGGGAATTCTGGGAGTTGAAGTCCACCTACCTTAAAGTTGCCAAGAGTGAGAAACACAGCTCTGGAATGTTGTCCCTGGAGGACCAAGCACCAAGGAATGAAACAAAACTAGTTCTTTTATTGGCATTTTAAAAGTTACTGTCCTTTTTGCAATTGTTTTGGTGGCGTGGTTCAAATTCTACAAGGAATTATTTCCTGGTTTTGAAGGACTCGTGGTGACCCTCAAAGGGCAATAGGCTCTGTTTTCAAAGGATAAGGTGCACTGAACTTCCTTTCGAAACAATTTCAGGTTTTTGTAGTATCTTGAGGGCTTTGGGTTTTTTTCCCCCTTTGTCCCAGGCCAACCTCTGTTCTGAGACCTCTGTTGATCAGTGACATCAGGAGTCACAGCCCTCTCCCTCAGTTCTGGATCTATAAAAAGAAGAAGCAGATTTTATTTTCCAGGTTCTTTGAATGGTGCATATTTGCATCCCGCTCTCCGGAGAGAGAGAGAAAAACAGCAGGATTTGTACACTTTCCTTACTGGTAAACCAGATAACCCCAGGTGGGTTTTTTCCCCATCTGTTCTTTTCTGTATTTTTCCAAATTCTCCACATGGCAAATGTGATGTGGTGGTTCTGACTTCGAAAGCCTCTTTCTCAGCTCCTGCATTTTATTTGTAAAGAAAATATTTACTCTATTGGAGGAAGTGAATCTTTTCTCTTGCATCCAGGGTAGCCTTTCTGACGATCTATTTTCCAATCTTTCCTTATCTCATCTAACCATCCTGTCCTTGGCCCAGTTGCTGTTCCATAAATGAGTTTACAGCAAGAAGGGAGAAAACCTATAAAACCATTTCAATGGATTGGTGATGCATTCCAGAACCATTGTATTTACTTATTTATTTCCTTCCTTCCATGTGTTGTAAGTTCCATTTCTGGCAAAGAGACTTGTCCTTCTAAGCTCTAAAATGGGAAACCTTAGCAACTCTATTTGACACATGTCTCCTGGTTCACTAAAGTTTTCAGGTTTAGATTTTCTTAAAACTCATCCAAAATTTCTCCGGGTATCTGGAGATAGCCCCTAGCCCCTGCCTCTGTTCTTGATAGTTTTTCTTTATCCATTCCTACCTCACGGATAAAAACGACAATATTGGCGGGATGGCCACATGTCCCATCTGCCTGGTTTTGCCTCTTGAAGAAGATCCATGTTTCTGTGGGATTTCCACCACCGATGAGTAGAGTGGAAAGTAAGAAAGGATGGTGTTGAAGTGTGGGAACGTACATGACACATCCCACCTATAGATTGACCCTTAACTTCCATCCACAATTGGAACCAGAATTTCCATCATAAGGCAATCCAGCTGTGAAGTTCAGTTGGGTCCGATTTTCCAACAGTTTTTCAGCTGTCGGCCCTTTAAGCAAATCATGTGGTTATTTAGCGAATCCAGCTTCCGCCAATGGGAAATATGCAAAGAAGGTCACAAAACATGATCACATGACCACTGGATGTCACAATTGGTTATATATGTGAGCCAGTTGCCAAGTGCCTGTATTGCAACCGCTGACTGACCAATTCAATTTTCAATTCAGTTTATTACATTCATCATAGACCAGAAATCAAAACGAATGAAAACACTTAGTAAATATACAATTAAAAGAAGCAGCCCGGTGGCCAGGTCAGGCATGTGGGGTGGGTGGGGCAAGTTCTCCCCCTCTGCCCGTTCCCCCCTCTCCTCACTACTTCGTGTTGTTTGCAATGCAAGGGACATAAGCCTTGTCTTCCTCTGGGCCATGTGGGAGACGCAGCCTTGTGTTCCTGGATTAATTGCTTTGGGGGGTGACATTTTTCTGCAGACCATCAAAATTTTCTCGTGGACCACCAGTGGTTTCTGGCCCACTGGTTGGCAACTGCTGAACTATACTATAATTACAATTCATAAGCTGTGTGGCCCATGGTCAGTTTAATTGTAAAAGGGAAAGGAATAAGCAGCATTTAAAGTTTGCCACATTTGTTGTATAAAAGAGCTATGCTGGATTAGACATGTGTTTCCAACGAATCCTCAGTGCTGCTCTGCAGAATTTAGCCACCTGTGCTGTAGTTATGGGCTGTTCATCCTTAAGGAGCCACTGGAGATGAGCAATTTTGGAACAGCCAGGATACCTAGTAACTATTGGCAGAATACCCCCCCCCCCCGAATCTCTGAGTAAAAGGAACATCGAAGGAGTAAGTGACCCAGTCTCCACCTCTCCTGAGCCACAGGAACAGAGTCTTTCAGTCAATGGTATCTTTTTATACTTGCTATACAAGATGGCTGATGGAAGCGCATGGCACTGTTTGAGCGAAAATGCTTTCTGGTGGTTTGCTGATCCCAACTGGTTAAGATGGCTGATAGGAGTGACAACATACCTAACCATATCGAACCAGTATTACATTAACTCTGGTTAAATCCAGGACTGTTTGCATCAGAACAAGGGAGAAAGGAGCTGAATAACAATGGACACTGTGAACATGAGTTGATATTTTGGCATTTTTCAGACAAGGATACAATAGACACTACAAATCTTTAAGACCTTGTACAGTACTGCAAAGTTTAAAAGAAAAGGAAAGAAGCTAACTCCCTAGAGAAACCTTTGAATCCCTGAACTAAGCAAAGCTGGGCATAATTTGAGAACCGGTGTCTGATATTTGTCTTGGATCTTAAACCTTTTGCAGTATTTGGATTGGTTCCACCTTGGAGATCATTGTTTATCCCGCCACACTAAGCTATAATATTTCCTTCTTTTTTCCTTTCCATCAAAACAAAAAAATAAAAATAAAATCAGAAAGTCACCTCCAGGATAGCTTTAGAAGTGAGGGCTCAGAACCAGGGTGGAGTTTATTCTCAAATACAGGTAGTCCTTGACTTATAACAGTTCATTTAGTGACCACTCAAAGTTACATCAGCACTGAAAAAAGTGGCTTATGCCCATTTTTCACACTTACAACCATTGCAGCGTCCCCAGTCATGGTATTCTACTGGTTTGGTCTGGTTTGGCCAAGCTGGTAGTGCCGATGAGCTTTCCACTGCTCTGCTGTTGGGCCCACCTGCCTCCCTGAGCTTCCATACTCACCTTTATTTCTTGCTTTTGAAGTGCAGCTGCTTTGACGGCACAGAAATTGCTGCACGGCAGCTGCTGAAGCAACAGGGAAAGTGTAGGACTGCAGGAGATGAGTTGGAACATCTCTCCGTCTGTGCAAATGTTAGGAATATAAGTCACCGAACAGTTATTTGGGTTGGAAATATATAAACTAGAATAGACATTTTAATACTATACCTGTAATTGGGATACTAAAGAATACTAAATCTGTAATTGGGTGTGGTTCCGCAAGTAGCCATAAAATGGAGCCAGAAACCTGGCTTATTTAGTCTCAGTCTCAGTGTGAGTCTCTATTGTCTTCTGTTGGACAGAATTGCTGTTCCTCCTAATGACTGTTACTGATCGTTGATGTAAGTCTGTTACTGAACTGTTTTCGATACTGGACTTTGATATTTGGATTATCCCCTGAACTGAACACTGACTGCTTTACCTGTGAATGACTTGGACTGTTTATCTTGGAATGTGCTTTAACGTTTATTGGAAGTAAAAACTTACACTTACTGTACAGTGTATCTATGTGCTGTTTGTGTGTTATTCTTCACTGCTCTCACTATTTCTCCCTGTATGTGCTCATTCTCCTAATGGGGAATTACCTCAACACCCTGCACCTGTGCAAAGTGTACATTTGGCCTCTATGCGCCCACAAAGTATGTACACACGCACAAAGCATGCCCACCAAGCCACGCCGACCGAACTGGTGGTAAAAAAATCTTTGAACCTCACCACTGAGTGTCCCCCGTGGTCACCTGATCAAAATTCAGACGCTTGGCAACTGACTCATATTTATGGCGTTCAAAGTGTCATTGAACAGCTGTCTCGTTCAGCAACAGAAATTTTGGACTCCATTGTGGCTGTAAGTCAAAGACTACTTGTAATTGATGGTAAATCCAACGTTCGTTCGTCTGACAATTTAGCCCGGCGGGCTGGGGTAAGATATGGAATTGTGCTCTGAAGATTTGGTCCTCTGAATCCAGGAAGATTCTTCCTGGAATGTTTTGCAGTCTTCCGATGATGGATTATAATATTCTGGCAGTAATCCTTTTGCCATTTGAAGGTAGAGGAGGAATTATCTTTGATTGATTGCAAATAAATTACCACCACCCCCACCCAAGTCCCCCGTGTATCTCTCTTTCTTGTGGCCAGTCCAGGTTTTTCTGCTCTATTAAATCCATATGGAAGTAATTTGTTGAGATGGATAGATTTGTTTGATCTCTATGCATTGTGGGATGCTTAACCCTTTGTGGGTCACCACCTAAAAAAAAAAAAACCTTCTTAAAATTGCTTTAAGAGGGTTGTCCAAGCCAGGTGGGATGCAGGAGATGGGATGCTGTCTTTGATCTGGAAGCCGCCATACCAGGAAAAAAAAAAAAGAACAAAGTCTTGACAGAAGCTAATCTGATTTCATTTACATTGAGCTGGGAGTTGGTTCAACAAATCTGCTTTGTAGTGCATTTTCCTATGCATGTTGTTTAATTTTCCTTCTTTTGTGGCATTAAAGCTATGTGCTTTAGACCATAGATTTTAGATCTGAGACTCTTTTAAGATTTTGCTGCTATTAAGACCATGACTTGAAGGAAATTAGGCCTTGAACTATTCATCAGATCTTTATCTTCTATGTCTTGCAGGCTTATTTTTCATTAACTTATCTCACCCTCTTTGAAAGCCACCAGATAGCAAGTCAGGGTGGGAATTCCAGATGTTAATAATATGCTGGACAACTGGAAGAGTTCAGTTCTCTTCATTATGAACTTCCTGCTAACTTAAGTCTATAGGATAGTCTATCAAGCTTGCCATATTTTTCCCGTATAGTGTACAACTGAAACCAGAGATCCTGAGTAGAGCAGGTATGAAGTGAAAACCTTGAAAGCAATCTGAAGACTGTCTTTCCACTTTGATAAAACATTCTTGCCAGTATAATAACATCGTATCTTTCCTGCCAGCTGGGAAAACATGAGTTGTGTTATTGACATTTCTTTGATTACAACAATTCCTCGCAACAAATTCTTAATCTTGCCAAGGTAAATATCCTGATTGGAGAGGCTAAATAATCAAACCCACTGCTTGAAGTTCAGGTGGGTAGACAGGTTTTTAATCATAGTTAAGGGGCGAGGTACTTATTTATTTTGGGCAGGTTATTTTTTTAAAGCATAGGGTGTCACTTTTCTGCTGTTCAAAGAATCTTAGCAAAAATCAAACAAATGTCATATGCAGTTAAGAAGGAATGAATGACATTAAATTGCTAGTCCAATCGTCTACCTAGCTGGGCATAAAAAAATATCTGTGTTTCCACCCAATGCAGGGTAAAAATAAAACCTCCCAGAAGTTTCCAAGAAAAAAGAGTCAGTTTGGTCTAGTGAGTAAGACACCAGGCTAGAATCTGGAAGACCGTGAATTGTAGTTCTGTCTTAGGAGAGTTTTAATTCTGCCTTAGCCATGAAAGCTGACTGGGTGACTTTGGCCCAGTCACCAGGAAATGGAGAGTTCTAGTTCTGCCTTAGCTATAAAAACCAACTGTGTGACTTTGGACCAGTTACTGTCTTTCAGCCGAACCTCACAGGGTTATTGGGGAGGAAATAGGCAGAGGAAGGAATATAAGATATGTTCGCCATCTTGAGTTACTGGTAAAAACAATAAAGGTGGATAAAAATAAAATTCTAACAAATCAATACTGATGCTACACATCAGTACCATGGATAGAGCCAAAGTTCATCAGGCAAAATCGGGTTGATCAACTGATTGGATTTGAAAACAAAATGGAATCAATTTATCGTTTCAGTTCTGGGACCAATCTGTAAAAAGCCACATCTGCACAGTGTATAGAAGTATCTGAAATCAGTTCTATAAATGCAGTCTTATTAATTGTGTTTTTTAGACCTACTTGATCTGGGCTGTAAATACCTGCATGACCAGTTATTGGGCAGCAAGACGGTTCACAGTCTAAACTCTCGTGCTACCTGGTGGTCATTCCAGATTTTGTAGTCCCAATCTAATGCCCTAGTTATGTTATTTCTGTTTCTTTAGCCCCAAGGGAAATAATGTTGCAACCCCTGCTTTCAAAATATTTTTGAGCAAAGTGGTCACATTTCTATAGAGATGGTGGAATTCTACCAATCCGTGAGTTTTGGGAGTCATGAAGGCCACCATTCCAAGCCCTGATAATTTCTACATCAGCATTTCCTGTCCAATTCTTTGTAGTACCTTGGCCAATTCCCTTTTCTCCATTTAGAAGTGCTCCTTTAAAAAAAAAACCTCTTCTCTTATTCATAGTTATAAAGTGTTAATACCACTTTACAATGCTTTAGTAAGGCCACACTTGAAATATTGCATTCAATTTTGGTCTCCATGATGTAAAAAAGATGTTGAGACTCTGTTAGCCAGCAGCAGTGAGGAGGAGGTTCCCAAGGAGCCTGTGCCAAGTGTGCGTGAGCGCAGGATGATTCATAGAAGAACAGCATAGGCGACTTGGGAGTAAGAATGTAACATGATGGCCCTTCCCTTCATATAAGCCTGGTTTCAAAGGGTTTTTGCTTTTGCAGAAAGCAAAAACGTTGGAAGAACCCAGCATAGTGTGTAGAGACTCCAGCTTTTCTGAAGAATTCTGTCAAGGCTTTTCGGGTTGGACTAATTGGCTGCAAGCCATCTTTTATCTACAAAGAGGTTTATTTGTAGATTAAAGCAGTGAAGGCTTGAGTTACTGAGTTTGTTTGAGATTTTCTTGCTGGTATCAGGGCTGGGTCAGAACAGACTCTAGAAAGAGTGCAGAGAAGAGCAACAAAGAGGATTCAGGTGCTGGGGGATAAAACATACAAAGAACGGTTGCAGGAACTGGGTATGTCTAGTATAATGAAAAGAAGGACCACGGGCAGCCTGCCAATATCTGAGGAGCTGCCACAGAGAAGACAGGGGTCAATCTATTTTCCAAAGCACCAGAAGGAAACGCCTGAAGGAAGCAATGGATGGGAATCAATCAAGGAGAGAAACAACTTAGAACTAAGGAGACATTTCCTGACAGTGAGAACAACTTGCCTCCAGAAGTTCTGAATACTCCAACACTGGAAGGTTTTTTTAAAAAAGATGTTGGATAACCATTTGTCTGAAGTGGTGTCGGGTTTCCTGCCTTGGCAGGCGGGTTGGACTAGAAGACCTCCAAGGTCCCTTCCAACTCTGTTATTATTATCATCAGCTGCAGATTAAAAACAAGGACCCATCTCCATTGTTCAAATATTAGCCCAAACTGCAGACTTGCCCACTGAGGTTCAGCATCAGTCAGGCGTTCCCAGAGCTTCTGTTTAACAAAACATTGATTGTTCCATCAGTGAGCTCAGTTTGTTCTATCTCTATTTATTACAGGCAGTACTCCCTAGCAAACGTCCACCTGGGTCAACCTTCGAATGGTGATCAACAGCTGCTTCTGGGAAAAGCAGAGCTGATGATAGACAGGAAGGTGTTTATATCTCCTTGTTTCTTCCCAGGAAAGGGCCCTCAATGGGCAGACTCCCTTTGGACTAGGGAAATCTAATACTGTGAAAAGAAAATATTGGAGGAAAGAGATGATTGGAATTGGAGCGGGAAAATATAGAGCTGCAGAGGGAGGTGAAAAGCAAAGAGACAACCAGATGAGGTCCGGAGATAAGAACGGATGGGCAGGAGGTTCCCAGGAAGCTAAGCCTTCTAGAACTGACTTGGAGTGACAACTACCAAAGAGAAGAACTTTGCCATGCAACTGGACATGACCAACAGAAGGCAGAGAGGATATAAAAAGGAATGTTAGTCAGGGATTAAAAGGGAAGCTTTGAGGGACTTCAATCAACTTCACCATTCCTGCAAATTCTGATTGGATTCTGGGATCTCCTCTTTCTCAGCCCAATTTTCAGTGGAGGAAAACCATGAGTAAAGAAGGTTAAATAGGAGCGGCAGCCAAAAAATGAAATGAAATCCTATGAAAGCCAATGAAATCCTATGTTAACAGAGGGATACAGTCAAGATCAAGTGAGGTACTAATACTACTCTGTAAAGCCTTAGTACTTTACAGAGTACACACCTTAGTACACACCTTAGTACATACCTTAGTACAGAGTACACACCTTAGTACACACCTAGAGTGCTGCATCCAGTTTCGGTCACCACGCTATAAAAAAGATGTTGAGACTCTAGAAAAAGCGCAGAGAAGAGCAACCAGGAGGATGAGGGGACTGGAGACTGAAACATATGAAGAACAGTTATAGGAACTGGGCTTGGCTAGTCTAGTGGAGAGAAGAACCAGAGGAGACAGGATAGCAGTCTTCCAATATTTGAGGGGCTGCCACAGAGAGGAAGGGGTCAAGCTATTCTCCAAGGCACCCAAAGGCCAGACAAGGAATAATGGATGGAAACTGATCAAGGAGAGATTCAACCTGGAAATAAGGATAAATTTTCTGACAGTCAGAAAAATCAACCAATGGAACAGAAGTTGTCCTCAGAAGTTGTGGGAGCTTCATCACTGGAGGCTTTCAAGAAGAGATTGGACGGCCATTTGTCAGAAATGATGTAGGCTTGAGTGCGGGATTGGACTAGATGACCTACAAGGTCCCTTCCAACTCTGTAAATCTGTTAAGATCTACTTGTATGAGTAACTCTTTAGCAAATTGACTCCAATAAAGCTACTATGGTTTAACAGAGGCTGTGTGTTTCTTTCTAACTAAAATCTGAGCACCGGTATCTCCATTTAAACTGTCCTTAAGAAATCCTCTTGTACTGGTTATCCGCTGTGAAGCCTCAACTGCACTTATCTAGCCTCTGCATTGGGGAAAATGTAAGGTTGGGGCAGTGGTGGGTAGACATCTCAGTGGGGAAGAGGGGTTGAAATAAAGAAAAGAAATGAAGTACAAATATGGAAAAAACGTACAACGTACAGCATCCCACTGTAGCCTCAGCCTCCCCATGGAAAAGTTTCCTCCAATTTTCAAACCTTCCAGTGGAGAGAGAGACAGCGATTGTAAATCACGTTAACACATACATTTATTGCTGGGCAAGGATTTTTTTTTCTTCTTCTTTTTTCCTTCTAAACATCTCCCCGGCTCCTTTAAAAAAAAAAAAAAAATCCCTCAACCATCATGGTCATGGGATCTTCTGAGCATTGTAGAACTTGCAGGAGGTGCAGGGGAAAAAACACACACGCGCACACACACACAACTCTGCACTTTCTCCTTAGCCTAGGCCACTTGACAAAGCCTCTGCTCACCCACACACACCCCGCTACACACACACACACACACACACATGGGTCAAAGTGGAAGGATTGTGGTACTGCCCCTTCCAATGAGTTGTGCTTTGGAGTGTGTGCGTTTGTGCTAGTTAAGTTCTTCGGTTCCAGCTAAGCAACAAGCTGATGAAAAGAGAAGTGTGTGTCCTCATTAAATCCACACCCAGTTGGAAGGCTGCACATCAAAGGGAACAAATCAGCTCCGGAGTACGGTCGCACCTGTGCGCACACACACACACACACACACAACACACACTTTTCCCTAAAGTGCCTCGGCTGCAAACCTATCAATTATGTCCCCTTTCTAACTTCCCTTAGGACAAAACTTAGCCTTGGCTCTATCAATCATTATCCAAAGCTTGTTCTCTCTCTCTCTCTCTCTCTCCCCCTCCTTCCCTCCCCCATGTGTGTAGGTGGAGCCCTTTTGCAATAAGAAAGAGAGGGGATAACAAAATGAAGCGAATGCAAATATGTCAAGATTCCCCACTTCCACCCTGGTGTGGCAAACCAGATAAAACTCACTTCAGTTCAAAGCTTGCTGTCTCGCTACCTGTCAAGTCCTTTTCAGGTGCTTCTTTCCTGCTTGGGAGACATCACACACCTTTGCCTGGGCTGTGAATCGCCCTAGGAAGTTTTCTTTTTCATCTGTTTTAGACATACCAAGGATCTTTGTTTGTTTGTTTCCCTTTCTTCTTCTTTCCCCTTTCTTTCCAGTGCCCGCGTGAGCGATCCCCTATCATGTTTTTGTACCAGGATGAACTGGATCCTTCTCTGCTGTTCTACGTGGGAGCCACGGTGCTCTACGGTGGGACCATTTTCTATCGAGCAAAGAAGAACCGAGTGGAGAAAAAGACCCTTTTTGGCTGGAGGTTCCTGTTGCTATTGACCCTGGAAGTCCTCTGCTTTGCCACCTTGAGAAGTGCCCTGGGCTTGACTCTGTTCTTCCTGGCGTGCCTTGTCTTTTGCTTGTACATTCCTGTGCAAGCAATGTTGCCCGTCAGTCGTAAGGCAGTTCTGATTACAGGTAAGGGGAGATGGAACGTCTAAGGATGGGTTAGCTGTCCCACCTTCCCGAGTGGAATGGCCGGGTTGGAATTGGCACAGTCTTTCCTAAAAGTAGAAGATTTCTAGAGGGCTTGGGTTTTCCTTAGCTAACATCTTTTCTTTTTAGTAATTTTTATTAAATTTTACACTTTTAAAAACAAATCTTATGTACAATATTTGCAGTAGGTTGTGCCATGAACTTTTCTATTTTCATTTACATACATGCATACTTACATACATACTTACATACATACATACATACTTACATACATACTTACATACATACATACATACATACATACATACTTACATACATATATACATACATGCATACATACATACATACATACATACATACATACATACATACTTACATACATACATACATACTTACATACATACATACATGCATACATGCATACATGCATACATGCATACATACATACATACATACTTACATACTTACATACATACATACATACATGCATACATACATACATACATACATACATACTTACATACATACTTACATACATACATACTTACATAATTTACATTTTGCATTATCTTTTATTCCTGTTATCTAACCAAACATACCATTTTCCCGAGACCGTATAATATTCTTTTTCTTCTTCTCTTGCAATTCCATTGTAAGTTTACTCATTTCTGCACACTCCATAATTTTCTTTATGATCATATTATCTATGGGACTACTCTCTGGTTTCCAATTTGGGGCATACATTATTCTAGCTTCTATCAGTATATGTATTGTTATATATTCAATGCCCTTCTTATATTCACCTCTGATTATCCGTTATAAAAACATTTCTGGCTTAAGTTCTATTTTTAAACCATTATTTCTTGCAGCCAGATCCTTATTTTATTCCAAAATGTCTTTGCTTTAGAACATTGATCTGCTTTGTCTGGTATAGAAATAAGGTTATTTTAAGGATGCTTTGGATCTCTTAGGGATTGTGTGAAAGTTGGGATGGGCTTTTGGGTAAGGAAGCTTTGGGATGCAGGAGCAGTGAGGTGTCCTTGGTGCATGCTGAGCTCGGTTGTTTCCTTGCAGACGTTTCATGACCCAGCTAGGGAACATCATCAGTGCTAGATGATGATGAACTAGTACTGATGATGTCCCCTAGTTGGGTCATGAAACGTCTGCAAGAAAACAACCAAGCACAGCGAGCACCGAGGATCCCACCATCCTCCTCCTCCTCCTCCTCCTCCTTCTCCTCCTCCTCCTCCTCCTCCTCCTCCACCACCACCACCTCTCTGCAAATCCTCTCCCTTCTAGCACTGTTGATGTTCCCTAGTTGGGTCATGAAACGTCTGCCAGAAAGCCACCAAGCTCAGAGAGCACCAAGGACCTCTCATTTCAACCCTGAGCTACCAGCGTTCCCATTTATTGATTGTAAACTGTGAAATAATTTAGGGATCTGAGCCCATCACCTCCTTTTTCTTCCCATGCAAAAAAGGGAAGGGGCAGCCTTTTTGAAAGCCTCTTTTTAGAACTAGCGCAGCTCTGTGCATCTGGCAGGTGGCTTTAAACTGTGGGTCATAAATGGCAACAGACCCAAGTCCAGAAATATGTGACAGTGGGTGTGGATAGTGCCTTGACACAAATTACTTAACTGCTGGTACAGCACCTTGACAAGAAAAGCATGTCACATGGAGGGAAAAGGCTGGAGGGAAAAAAAATCTTCAATGGATTCTGAAAATAATAGTAAATCTCTCTCTTTCTCTCTCAGTCTCTTTCTGTTTCTCTCTCTCTCCCCTCTCAAACTGTGTCTCCCTTTCTCTCCCTCCCCCCTTCCCCCCTTCTGTTTCTGTCTCCTCTCAATCTCTCTTCCCTTTTTTTCTCTCCTCCTTCCCTCTCTCTCCTTCTCTCTCTCAATATCTATTTCACTCTCTTCCTCCTCTCAATCAGTCTCTTCCACTTTCTCCTTCTCTCTCTCAATCTCTCTTTCTCGCTCTCACTCCTCTGTGTCTTTCTTTCCCTCTTTTTCTCTTTCTGTCCCTTTCTCTCCAACTCTCTCTCTTTTTCTCACACAACCCAAAATGAGAATGAGAGACAGAGAAACAGAAAAACTAAGACCATAGAAGGTTGACCATCCTTGCTTTGGTACTTTTGTGCTCCATTTTCTTTCCTTTTGGTGCTGTTGCTGAAAGTTTAGATGTACTTCTTTCTTTCTTTCTTTCTTTCTTTCTTTCTTTCTTTCTTTCTTTCTTTCTTTCTTTCTTTCTTTCTTTCTTTCTTTCTTTCTTTCTTTCTTTCTTTCTTTCTTTCTTTCTTTCTTTCTTTCTTTCTTTCTTTCTTTCTTTCTTTTCTTCCTTCCTTCTTTCCTTCCTTCCTTCCTTTCCCCCCACCCCGCCTCTGCCACTGGAAATGGAAAAACATAGCTCTTTGTATGCTGAGAAGGACTGGATTGACACAACCAAAAGTTTTCATGTCCACATTTTAAAAAAGAAATGGTCCTGTTTTACTCCCAGAAACCTCAAGGAATCTCAGTCATTTCATCTGTCACTTGAAATGTTTGCAGATGAGTATTGAGGCAGACATATGCTCTTTCTATCCTCATAACCAGGACTCCTGGTCACATACCTTACAGCCAAATACCAGTCACAGCCAAAAGTTCTCCTCTGCTTCCCCACTGCCACCTTTGGACTTACTTTTTATGCTCTCATGTCTTCTGATGTAGCCTGTTTGTCACGTCTTTAAAATCACGAGCCGAGAAGCATGCCTACCCTTTCTGACTTCTGGATTGGCCCTTTGTATAGGTGGTGGGATTTGAGAGAAAGACACATTAGCAGGATGGCTCATTCTCAATAAAGGGAAGCAAGATGTTCAAAACATACTTTGGTATTTGTTCTGGTCAAAACAAAGACTTGCCTTCTCTTTTGATCGATGGATGCAAGCTGGGTTAAGTTTTCACAGATTTGGCAACATGACGGGAAGAGATCTTGAACCGAAGTCTAACCTTGGACCAGGGGTGGGATTCTACCAGTTCGCACCTGTTCGCTAGAACCGGTTGTTAATCTTCTAAGCAGTTTGGAGAACCGGTTGTTAGAAAAAAAAATACTGGTCTAATCCTGTAAGGAAGGCAAGAAGGAAACATTCTGGTGTTACCTCTCCATTAACCCTTATTACATTCTTGGCAGGACTAGACTGCCTGTCTCAGGAACTTCTCTGGAGTTTTTTTCCCCTCCTTTGCTGGTACTTTGCTTGTGTGGAGTCATCATTCAAAGTTACAAAGGCACTGAAAAAAGTGACTTATGACCATTTTTCACACTTCTGACTATTGCAGCATCCCCACAGTCAGGAGAGGCCAGGTGAGGAGATACGTGCCTCAATGTGAGTGATGTTGAGTTGGCCACACCCAGCCAGTCACATGACCACCAAGCCATGACCACCAACTAAGCCACGCCCACAGAACCGCTTGTTAAAAAAAATTGAATCCCACCCCTGCCTTCGACCCTGTTGTCCAGATGTGGGATGGACTCTTCAGGTGGCATTTTGGTTTTTTTGGGGGGGGGAGCGGTGCCCTTTGTGGAGCCCTTCTGTGAGCTTGGTGTGTTTGGTGGCAGACATTTCATTACCAAACTAGGTAACCCCATCAGTGCCTGGCTTGGTAAACGACACGCCTGCCACCAAACAACCAGGTTCAGAGAGTTGAGAGAAGAGGTTTGGTAATGGAATGTCTGCCAGAAAACAACCAAGTTCACCAAGAAAGCACCAAAGACCCCACATTCATATACTGTTGTGTCAGTACCCTCTGAAAAATAATTTAAAACATTAGGTAGAATTAGATGCCGTGCATGGCTTATTTCCACTCTGCAGTTGTAGTGATCACGGCATGAAGGGCTGGAGGTCG
Source organism: Hydrophis major (assembly GCA_033807585.1). Taxonomy (NCBI): domain Eukaryota; kingdom Metazoa; phylum Chordata; class Lepidosauria; order Squamata; family Elapidae; genus Hydrophis; species Hydrophis major. The sequence goes on from CM066338.1 coordinate 24,862,188, forward strand.
AAGTTCAAACCTTCATGAACCCAAGTCACCACCTCTCAGCCCAGCCTGCATGCAATGTCACTTAGCAGCATGAAATGACATGTGCTGCTTCTGAGGTCTGCAAGGAAAAGGCATAATTGTAACGAATGGGATGCTTCCATAAAAAAATGCTGGAAAAGAGGGCAGTTACGGAAAGCTTTTCACTCACCCGGAAGCTTATTTAGGGACAGGTATGTAATTCCTGAGGTGAAGAGGATGGGGGGCAAACGGAGCACCTTAAGACAAATTCAGAGCTCCTCCTTGTTATTTCTTCTTTCACACTAACGTTACAAAACGCTCAGGTTTCTTTGTAGGTCCCAGGTTCCAAACACTGCTCCCAGGAGTCATAAGACTCTTTGAGATGGTTCAATCGATGGAGGTGTATGCAAAGGCAGTCCTCATCTGATGACATCAAGCCCAAAATTTATGTTGTTAAGTCAGACATTCAGACATGTGTTAAGTGAGATTTATAAGCTTTCTTCCAAAGTGGTTAAGCGTTGCAGTCATATGCATGTATGTACATATGAATACATGTACTTATGTATGTGTATATACATCTCTCTCTCTCTGTGTATACACACACACATATACATATACATATACACACACATACGTATACACACACACACATATATGCATCTATTAATATTTCAATGGCTTCTTTAATAGGAATATATGCATGCACCATACACACACACACACATATACACATACAAAACAGACATTATGTACACTTGCATATATATGCATATACACACACATATATATACTAATACTTTTAATGGCTTCTTTAATAGGAATGTGTACATATATATGTATGTATGTGTAAAAATATAAGTATATGTATCTGTGTATATACAGATACACACACACACTGTCAGCCTTCAAGATTTTTCTTTCAAGATTTTTCTCCCTTTGCTTTGCATCTTTCGGCTGTCATAAGTAACGGGGGGAGGAGGGGGGAATGGTTATGGGAAGTGAGCTGGAGGTGTTACAAACCAGAACTGTATAAGCTGGGCAGAGGGTTGATTCTTGCTTAGGTTTCTATTCTATGCTATGGGCAGCTGCAACCCTTTATCAAACTATGTCAAGGTCAACGGACAGAAGCCTCATGGGCACCTGGAGATGCCCACATGATGATATACACAACTTTTAATTGGATGAGCCAGTTCAACTATTGGGGGTGGGAACGTTGCCATTACTTTGTATGTGTGATTTACGTGCCCATTTTCTCAGATTCAGAATTCTTTTGTTGCTACCACTGGATTTCCAGTAAAAGATACCTTTTCTCTGATGAAAAGAGTCTAAGTATTTCTTTCTTGGATTTTGAATGGAGCACCAGCTGGCACACACACATATACACACATAAAACATATATGCACACTTATATATGCGTACACACACACACACATATATATAAATATTTTTAACAGCTTCTTTAATAGGAATGTGTACATATATTTGTAAGTATGTGTAAAAATATAATATGTATATGTATCTGTGTATACACACAGACACACACATATACATACACACATATGAATATGCATACATATAGTAATGTTTTAAATGGCTTCTTTAATAAGAATGTATGTATATTATACATACACACACACACATACTGATATTTTTGATGGCTTCTTTGATAGGAACCGACAGTGGGATCGGCCATGAGCTGGCCAAATACCTTGACAGTTTAGGGTTCACTGTCTTTGCCGGCGTCTTAAGTGCAACGGGGCCCGGGGCCAAGAGCCTGAAGGAGAGCTGCTCCGAAAGGCTTTCAATCCTGCAATTGGATATCACCAGTTCTGCGCAAATCAAGGAGGCTTATCTCGAAATAAGACGGATGTTGCAACAGGAAGGTATGGCTTGTTTGCCTGATCCCACCCTCTGTGATCCCCGTTCTTGGTGAAGTGACCTTGTTTTGCAAAGATCCAGAAAGGAGGCTTGTTGATATTGGCCTGAGCAGCCCAATCGCCTTTCAAAAGCAGAGGCTGACATCAATGTTTACCTCCTTTGAGTGGCTGATGAAATGAGCAGAATTGAGATAAAAGATCTACCTTAGTGCAGTTGCATGTGATCAACTCTACGGTGTGGCCCCTCTGCTGACTGTTTGTCCCACGTCTGCAATCTAGGTAATGAAAAACCTTGCTGGCCACACACGGTTATCCATCAAAGATTGTCAGATCTCAACACTGTGGCATACAAATGCTGCTATTAAAAAAATAAAATAAAATCAATGGTCTATTTAATGTCTGAAATACAATCAACCCTACTTGTCAGGCGAAACCCTACTCGAAAGGCTCTGTTGTTTACAAGTCTTTGAGCTATGTCTGTTTGTAACCCTTTACATTCTGGAGGGTTATTGATTATTAACAGTTTTTAGGACAATCACTTTGTAACGTTCATTCCTCTTGCCTTTAAACGACAAACAGTTCATTTGGCTATTGGAAAATCTAAAGTTGCTACTTTTCAGAAACCCTGAGATGTCTGATTTTCTTCATTTGCTTTAAAAAGTAAGCAAAAGAGAAGAGTTTGGTAAGATATGTATGCAAAGGAAGGAAGGGAAGGAAGGAAGGTAGAAAGGAAGGAAGGAAAAACAGAGAGGGAAAGAAGGAAGAAAGGAAGGGAAAATGAATGGAGGGAGGGAGGGAAGGAAGGAAGGAAGGAAGGAAGGAAGGAAGGAAGGAAGGAAGGAAGGAAGGAAGGAAAAACAGATGGGGGAAGGAAGGAAGGAAAAATAGTAAAGAAGGGAGGGAAAGGAGGGAGGGAAGGGAGGGAGGGAGGAAGGAAAAACAAGGAAGGAAGGAAGGAAGGAAGGAAGGAAGGAAGGAAGGAAGGAAGGAAGGAAGGAAGGAAGGAAGGAAGGAAGGAAGGAAGGAAGGAAAAACAGACAAGGAAGGAAAAATGAAGGGAGGGAGGGAAGAAAGGAAGGAAAAACAGACAGGGAGGGAAGGAAAAACAAAGGGAGGGAGGGAAGGAAGAAATGAAAGAAGGAAAAACAGACAAGGAAGGAAGGAAGGAAAAATGGGGAGGGAAGGAAGGTAAAATGGAGAGAGGGAAGGGAGGGAGGAAAGAAGGAAGGGAAAACAGGAAGGAGGGAGGGAGGGAAGGAAGAAAAGGAAAGGTTCTGGGATTGCTTCCTGCCACAGAAATTCATTACTTCACTTGTTGGCCTTTCCTTTCTCCTTCCCAGAGCTTTGGGCTGTTATCAACAATGCAGGAATCCTGGGGCTTATAGCAGACGGAGAACTGCTCCCCATGAGTTCTTACAAGCAGTGCATGGATGTAAATTTCTTTGGCCCTGTTGAAATATCCAAAATGTTCTTACCATTGCTCCGGAAATCCAAGGGAAGGATTATTAACGTCTCGAGCCTGGCAGGTGAGTTATGTTTTACAGCAAGTTGTAAATTGATAGACCGTTACCTGCGTTGGATTTTGCTCCCTTCACGGCCACTTTTCCGAACCTTTGGAGCTGCCTTGTGGGAGGCTTCCAAATGAATCAGGAATCGAATGATCAGACAGCAGGAAAAAGCAGATACGTCAATGCTAAACAATTGAGCTATCTAACTGTTCAAGATGATTTAGTTTGGCACCTTATAGATAGGACACTATCACACTTCTAATCTTGAAGTATTTATACCCATGCCAAGGCCACAAATGCAGGGAAAATGTGGACTGGCCTATTTTGTGTGTGTGTGTGTGTGTGTGTGTGCATGCTTGCCTGTGTGTGTTTTGCTACTATGCAAACCAACGGCTCACTTATCTTTCGAAATGTGTACTTCTCTGAGTATTGCTAAGGCAAAAATAAAACATGTATTAAAGAAAGGCATGCATATTTATTTACTTTGTTGCGAAAATAATGTACAGAATTGCATTTTATTGGCGTTAACATCCCTTACAATTTCCCATGGATTCTAATAAACACAAGCAGCCTTCGGATCAAATCTATCAATTAAAATGGGACCTTTTTTCCCCCTTGTCTATTAAATCTCATCTTCAGAAAGTCCCAAACAAAAGATTGGATAATGCAATGAAATATGATGTAATGTTTTCATTCCCTGCACTGTGAAAAGTGTTTCTTAGAGGAGGAATATGAATTGCTTGAGGCTCTTTTGTTGGGTAAGTAAATATTTTTTTTTTTTAAGTCCAACTAGCAGTCTCAGACAGTTGGGATGTATAAAAAAATGAGGCAATAGCAAACTCATATGTGTACACACACACACACATATATAGGATATATATATATATATAAAGTATATTTGTATATATATATAATATATATATAAAATACCCGAACAAAGCTGAATGCCATATATATATATGTGTGTGTGTATGTGTGTGTGTGTGTGGCATTCAGCTTTGTTCGGGTATTTTCCCACATCATAGTAGTGGTGCTTTTAAAGTTGTAGCAACGTTTCAGCAGAATCTCATCTGCCATCATCAGGCTTCTGTATGGTGTTCGTCTGTGAGTTAGACTTTTACAGTGGTTTCAGATTTAAATTTGGGGCAGCCTATTGCTGTGCCAGAATGGTTTTTTCTTCATCCTGATTGGTTGAGAGTCTTGGTCTGTGTTTATTGGTCTTGGAGTTTGCTGTGCTTTGCTTCTAATATCTTCTGTCTGTTTTTTTGGCTCTTTTTGTATCTTGATTGGCTGGCAACATTGTGTTACTTTATTGGAGGCCTTTAGTGCAGCTTGGCTTCAGGTAAATGGACGGCTATCATTAGTTAGGAAGCTGGGTTTCATCTGGGTGCCTGGTTGGGGTGTGTTTGAGCTGGAGGTATCAGGGGGGATCTGTTTGTGCCCAGGTGTTTGCCTGGCTTGTGGTGTGGAGATTTTTTTGTTTGTGAGTGCAGGCTTATATATATTCTTTAAGAAAAAAGAAGAGGAGAGGAAAAAACAAGACAAGCATTTCAGAACTATATTTAGCCAATAAGAACTTAGACCTTTTACTTGTTTCTGATAAGAATTTTGTATTTAATATTGGCTTAGTGTTTTCCTTAATCTTTTAGTTCTCCATCCATGTGTCACTGTTTTGACTTGTCTCGCAGGAGGAATCCCAATGCCACGGTTTGCTGCCTATGGTGCCTCCAAGGCAGCCCTTTCCATGTTTTCTGGCGTTATGAGGCAGGAGCTATCCATGTGGGGCATCAAAGTTGCTGTTCTCCACCCATCAGGCTTCAAAACATGTAAGTTCTCCTCCGTCAGGCTTCAAAACATGTAAGTTCTCCTCCATCAGGCTTCAACAAACATAAGTCATGAGATTTCACTCCATCTTTCTCCCAACTCATGAGAAAGTACGCCTCCAGAAGAACCAAGGTTCTCAACCCAACATCAGAAATTGGCCATCAGTCATCTAGCCAAGGGTTGCACCTGGTTTTGTTTTTTAAGATCTGAGATTCAGTTTGTCTCAGCCCCAAGATGCCCACTGTATTCTTTCTAAAAGTTTGTAAACTGTCTTTTCCTAAGGAAAGACTTGAATTATTTATTCTTTCATAGTTCAGGTCTACCATAGTTCAGGTCTACCAGACACTCTTTTCAGATTCATAAATACCACTTCTGGGAGCTTTCTCTGATGAGTTTCCTGGAAAGTCCTGGCTGTCCAATTTTGGCATCATGTAGCTGAGCCAATGCTTTCATAGGAAGATGGTTTTGAGACATTTAACTTGATCCCCAGAATTCTTCTTCTTCACTGATATATTCCAAGCCAACCTATGGAAGAAACCTGAACGGAGGAGGCTCTCCTGCCATCGCCTCCTCTCTATTTTTCTTTATTGGATTTAGAATTAGAATACTTTATTTGCCCAAGTATGATTAGACACACAAGGAATTTGTCTCTGGTGCAGAACCTCTCAGCGTACATGAAAAGCCACAGAATAATCATACCAATAAAATAATAATAATACCAATAAAAAGACAATAAGAGAGATAATAAGAATACTAAAGCCATACTACATGGGTAAATATATAGAGACATTAGGCAGCACCGTGAGAGTGAGGCGTTAAGCAGAGGGAAAGCCTGACGGGCAAAAACGGTCCTTGTGCCTCGTGGTTTTGGCATGCAATGCCCTATAGTGCCATCCCAAGCAGAGAAATTAAAACAGTTTATGTCCAGGATGTAAGAGGTCTGTAGATATTTTCCAAGCTCCCCTTCTGACCTGTGCAATATACAGGCCTTCTCTGGAAGGCAGACTGGATTTCAGTTGTTCCTTCCACAATCTTAACTATCCATTGGGAATCTTTCATAAGAATAACTTCTGAGGAGAAATCAAAGAGGTTAGACATTCCCCCCAAAATGAATTTGTTGGTTTTCTAGCAATTGGAGGGAACCCTGAAGACTGGAAAAAGGAAGAACAGATGATTCTGAGCAGCCTAGCTCCAGATGTGAAGAAAGATTATGGTGAGGATTACATCCATAATCTGAGGATGTTCCTTGGTGAGATGTCTTCAATTTGCTCATCTGATCTGTCACCCGTGTTCTCCGATGTTCTACATGCTTTACTGGCTGAGCAACCAAAAGGTTTATACACTCCAGGCAAGAATAGCTACACCTTTCTTCTTGTCTTCTGTTATTTTCCTCTCTGGTTTTATGACTTTTTCATGAGCAAAATAATGGGTAACCCTCACATTCCTTGTGCTCTCCGAACAACAGAGCGAAAAAAACAGGTCATACATTGAGAGTAAGAAGTCCATGCATCCTTCAAAAACTGGATGTCAGAGGTGCCTCATGTTTTTTATGGTTCATGCCCTTTATTTGATAAGTTATTCAGCTTTACAGAATTACACAACCTAAGAAACCAGTAAACAATAGGAGATATGAATATAAGTGTAGATTTTAGAATGGTACAGAAGGAAGTTTTAACATTATCATAGTGAACTTCTCGTTGATAATGCCTTTTAAGGTTCACCTTTGTTTTGAAATGGAGATTAACTTTTTCTGGAATGGTATTTTGTGTTTTGGGGCAGTGCTGAAAAAAAAATCTTCCCTTTTCCAAAGATTCATATCTATTTTTTTCCTGGTCTTTTGTTCGACCTCATATATATATTTCCAGCCATGATTTTGCTCAGGAGTATATAAAAGAAAAATAAAATTGTACTTACTTGAAATCTTCTGAAAACTTTAGGGGAAGAATGTGAATGGATTCTATGCATATATGTATAAATTTGCATCATCTTGTTGCATTTTAAAACATAACAGTGAGTTTGTCCTTTGGGCCAATTCATGCTTAAGGCGCTATCCTGGATCAACCTGAGCTGAGCTTGTCAGAAGAAAGAATTGACATCTGACCTGATTTCTAAATTACTTGATGGAATCGCCAAACGAAAAATTAAAAAAAAACCCTAAAGGATCATAAAAGTTTGTCATTAACAGTAATAGCAGCCATAGCCAAAGGTTATACTATGCCTGGGCATGTTCCAAGACTCCAGTGCCAAGGAGGTGGATAAGAAAATTGTGCCCAGACAACACGCTGTTCAGTTAGACATGGAATTTTTTATGTTCTTTAAAAGGAAAATGTATCAATAAAATATATATTCAAAAAAGAAAAAGAAAGAAACGAACAAGAGGAAAAAGAAAAAAAAAAAGACGTAGACCTACTTATTTTGTGCAAATAGTGGTTAGTAGAAATGGGTTTCCTGTGCAGGAAAAGGAACTGCTGATCCAATTTCTGCAAGGAGATGGGGCTTGATCAAATTCCTAACAGCTCCTCCTGCAGTTATTAATCTATTTCTTGCAACCCCTAGAATCTCCTGAAATCAGGTGCCCGAGGTCTGGTGAAAGTGCCTAAACATTGGTGATGTGAGTTCCTACAGATTTCTGAGCCAAAGAAAGAGAAAGAGAGGGAGGGAGGGAGGGAGGGAGGGAGGGAGGGAGAGAGAGAGAGAGAGAGAGAGAGAGAGAGAGAGAGAGAGAATGAATTGGGACAAGCTGTTGAATATACTTGAGGAAGGAAGGAAGGAGGGAGGGAAGGAAGGAAGGAGGGAGGGAGGGAAGGAGGAAAAGAGGGAAGGAGGGAGGAAGAAAGAAAGGAATACAGAGAGGGAGCGTGGGAGAGAGGAAGGGAGGGAGGGAGGGAGGGAGGGAGGAAAACTCTGCATCTTTTGTGATATCACAATATCGTTAGCCTTGACCCACATTGTTTCCAGCTGCTGGAAAAAAAGGGGGGGGGGGACAAAAAAAGCCCCTCCTTCCATTCCACACTAAATAAATAAAGGTTGCCCATTCTAGCATGCTGAGCAATGTATTTTAGCACAATTGTTGACAGGCTGTGATATTCCAGCATTAATTTCTCAAGGATGCTTAGTCAAAGATGACTCATCAGAATTCCACAACCTGCTGGCCAGTCACAAGGAGCCAAAAGGGATCATTTATGAAATGAAGCAATGAATGAAACAGAAGACGAGGAAAAAGGCAGACCGAAAAACTCGAGAGTTGAATATAGAATTTGCAATAATTTTGGAGTGGTGCCCACCTTGGATCCCAATAAAGGAGAATGTTTGTAGCTCGGGCTTGAAGCGAGGGGTGCTTGGTGCTCTCTGAGCTTGGTGATTTTCTTGCAGGCATTTCATGGCCCAAACTACATAATTTCAACAGCACTGATGATGTTCCCTAGTTGGGTCATGAAACGTCTGCAAGAAAACCACCGAGCTCAGAGACACCAAGGACCACCCTTGATATCGACAGGAAGTGTCAGCTCTCACATGTGCTTTTGTGCCCCTCCTCTGTTCAAATCATGTATGTGTAAATAAATATTACTCAACTTCAAGAGCTTTCCAAATTTGCTCAGAGAATGACTGTGAAGGCTCCGTTGGCAAAGGCTTTCCACAATCCTAATTGTAACCTGGATTAATGATTGAGACATTTGTGTTCCTACAAGCTGGAGTTGGTGCAATGCTTCTGCTGTTTTTTGGCTTTTGTCCATTGGTTTGGGTTGTGCTAAATATTGTTAAGATTGAATGGGGATAGGACGATGTAAAAGGAAATCACGAGGCCTCCCTGTAACAAGTTTTCCCTTGGTCTGTATCGTAATAAACATATATTTATGACATTTTTTACTTGATCTTCAGCTTCTTGAGAGGTAATAGCAAGTCCTGCAGATCCTTGCCAGCCAACCTTAAACCACACAACACAAAAGAGATTGGGAGAGACAAACAGGCATGTAAAAGGGGGAAGCAAATTCGATTTTAAGCAGAGTGGGCCATAGAAACATCTATTGAGAGATGCTATGAGTCATCTTGGACTGGGTTGCTGGGACCTGAAGTCATCTTTTGGGGGCACAGGTGACCCATAACTGCCTTAAAAGTTCCATATCCCATAATATCCTACTTTTTTCCCCAGGAGTTTGTGATGTCCTAGATTGTACCTTCACCAATCCTATGAAAGAAGTTGGACTAAGACTACCTGATTGGTCCAAGGTCACCCAGTGTCCTGACCTAGACCTTCCCCAAGATCACGAAACCGACTCCTCATCCCGATAAAACCCCTTTTTATTTAGTTTAAAGTGAATCCTCTCCAGCAAAGTCCCAGCCAACAGTCTTTCATGAGATTTCACAACTACAGGCCTTTCTCAGGCTTGGAGAGTTGCCAGGCCGATATTTTCTAAATGCCACGCTGTGGTAGCAATGATTTGGCAAGAAGTCAGGAACAGATCCTCACCCTAATGAATTGAACTAATTGTCTCCTGCAAACACCACTTCCCTTTTGCTCCTCTTTATGGGAGGGGCCATTCACCATCTGCCTGCGCCTTTACTCCCGAATCGATCCTTGTTCCTTAGCTGTTCCCTTCTTCTGGCAGCTCTGTGCATGCGCACACTGGGAACAGGCTCCAGCTGCTCTTCTGCCCCACTGACCTCCAACTCCGAAGGCAGCTGATAACTGTCAGATGGTCCTGGCCCCATCTCTGATGCAGAGTCCTCATCAGAGCCTTCCCCAGACTCCAGGACTGGTCCATGTTCCTCCCCAACCTCCTCATTGTCTGAGTCTGCCTGGCCGCTGTCAGGTCAAAACACCTAGGAAGCTTCTTCACTTGAGTGGGGTCTTGAATTTATGCCTCTCCTAGTGCAATACTTTCACAGTACAATATCCAGGCACTCGGGCCAAGCATCTATATCTAAAGGACCATTTGTCCCTGGCTCTAACCATGTAGGTAGTCCTCGACTTACAACAGTTCATTTAGTGACTGTTTGAAGCTACAACACAACTGAAAAAAGTCACTTAGGACCATTTTTCACACTTATGACCAATGCAGCATCCCTGCGGTCATGTGATCAACAGTTAACTGACTCATGTTTATTGTTGCAGGATCCTGGAATCATGTAATCAATCCCCTTTTGTAACCTTCAGACAAGCAAAGTCGACAGAGAAAGCCAGATTCACTTAACAACCAGGTTACTAACTTATCAACTGCAGTGATTCAGTTAACAACCATGGCAAGAAAGATCATAAAATGGGGGGGGGGAATCCCCTTAATAAATGTCTCACTTAGCAACAGAAATTTTGAGCTCAGTTGTGGCCGTAAGTCTACCTATATATAGTCCAATACCTCAACTACTGCAGAAACTGAGATGAATCAAGTCCATGAAAGCACCAGATTCAGGAAGGCTGATCCAGACTTGCCTTCAATTGAGAAGAAACAAATACCCCTGAAAGATAAAATATTTCAGCAGCTTTTTGACCATCAAAAACAAGAATTATGAATCGCGATTCAAAGAAATCAACCCTGTATTTTTTTTTAGCAAAAGTAAGCGGTAGTGTTGATTATTTAAAAAAAAAAAAAAAAGCAGCTACCTCGAAATAATTTTCAATTAAATAATATCTTGTGTCAGCATGAACAAAGCAGAGCAGATATTGCACAATGTCTGTATTTTTAAATTGTTGGTAGCATTGGCACAGGTAAAAGAGAAATCATAGGAAAAGATCAAATGGGGGAGGATTTATGTCACTTTGACCTGATATGAAATATAGATGAATACGTAAAAAATACAGGCCATGGTGTGCTTCTGGTGCCAGCACGGATTAAGGAAGAAGATTGCCTTCCGATAAAATAAATAACATAAATATCAAGATATTAGGAAAGGTCATCAAGCATTGCGTGAAGCCAGAGACAGCCAGATTTGAAAGAAAATTCCATTTTCTTAGGTTGCAATTCGCTGACGTGAGCAGGGAAGTTGCCTTGGTTTATGTTGCTTCCAAGAAATGCTCCCGTTCAGCTCCAAATTCACCATCTTCTCTTTCTATCCAGCTCCCAGTTCTATTTTCAGAATGCCTTCCACGCTTTTCTTTGGAATCATAAATTCAGAAATCGGATTCTGTTTACCATCCAAACTTTTTTTTTAAAGCAAATTTTATTAATTTTTAAAGGCATACAAAACATAGATACACAAAAATACAAAACATAAAAACATAAAAAATTTCTTTTCTGAAAGATGCTTAGTCCCGGGTTAAAACTCTTGGTACAGACACAAATTCAAATTCATATTCATTTTACATACCATTCCATATCTTATTAACATTTTCATTTTTCTATATAACTTCTCCTTTCTTTTAAATTTTCTCAACTTTATTTTACTTATCTCCTCTCAATTCAAATCATAATATTTATTATTCTTTGTCTGTTCTATTTCCAACTATCCATTTATCTTTCTTCTTTGAAAAAAAAAAAACTTCTGTAGACTAATTGGAGTATGACGCCTTTATCTCTTTCCCCTATATTTATAATACTTGATATAGAATACATAGCTTACATTGGGATTCTGTCTGGTACATTCTAAAATTATGCAGTATTATCAAAACAATACAAATCAATTCATTAATATTAATATTCATTTATATCTTAAACATTTAACACATTTTTTTCAGTTAAATCACATACTTCTATGGGAGCACCTATTTTCCATAATTATCCCCCCCCCACATCGCATATTATAGATCTTTATGTCATTACATGTTCCCCCTTCTCCTTCTTCAAATCTCTCATTTCGCAAATAGTTTCACTAGTATAACATAGTCTAATCATTAATATTAACAATCATTTATATCTTAGACATTTTACCCATTTCAATTAAATATCATGCCTTTGTGGGAACATTTCTTATACTTTCCAAAATTATCCCCCCACACACACACATCACATATCTTAAATCATTGTTTCATTAAAGTACTCCCCTTTCTTAACAAAGATGTCACTAAATTATACTAAATATTTTATCACATTTTAAATTGCATATTATTTCCGATTTTCTGTAGTTATTTCTAAGTACAGATATAGAAATACAATCTTATGTACCTTTCTAGAATCCCTTTTTCAATAAAATTTATCCGTTATCTCTAAAAAAAACCTTTTGTTTCTTTGCATCTTGCTCCCCACCATTAAGGCTTCTCATCCCTTCCTTTCTCCCTTGCTTCTTCTCCTCCTTGTCCTCTTTACCCCCTTGTCTCTCCACCCCCCTTTTATTCTGCTTTCCTCCTTTCTGTTGTTTTCTAGCATAGTATCCCCTTTTCACCTCATTTTTCTCTTTTTGGATTGTTTTTCCAGGTCTTAAAGTCTTCTTCTCCTTTTTCTCTTTCTCTTTTTCTTCCCCAACCAAAGTCACTTGTTCTTCAAAGATGGCTTCTTCTTTGTCCCAATCATCCTGTTGCTCATTCAACTTTATATAAGTACAAACCGCCATTTCTAAAAATTGAAAAAGAGTGCCAAAGACATCTTTCCCTTCTTGCTTTTCATTTTCATATTTTTGGTAAATAAGTTTTAGTCCATCCACAAGTGATGCCATTGTGTAGAGAAAAAGTTTTTCCAAACAACCACCCAAGTGCTTTTAATCAGAAATAATTCTCAGAAATTCCAAAGTCACCAAGCAGTCCAAATAAGCTGTTTCTTTTAAATACTTTCTCCTTTTTCACTTTCTCTTTCTGGGGTTAAAGTTTGATTACAAAGTTCTCTTTAAAATATATCTTTTGGAAGTCTTATTGATGTTTAATAACTCTTTAAAATTAACTCTTTAGAGTTTTAGGCAATCTTCTCCTTATTTTCAAGTTGCTCCAATTTTTTTTTCCTCTCCCTTCCCACTCACAGCCAAAAAATATTCTTTTTTTTTTTTTGTCCCTTTAAATATTCAGAAATCCTTATCCCTTCAACATTCAATTCCCTCCAACACAGGTTTTCGGATTTCGGGCCAAATGCTCACCAGAATGGATGCTTTCAAGTGGGAGATTTTTCCTCTTCCGCCCTACAGCCCCGATCTTGCACCAAGCGAAAGCATTCAGGACTTCTCGAGTGCCGTAGTTCGGCCATTTTTAATCTTAATGCACCATTGGCACACTGCACCTTCAGTGATGATGTTGTCCCCGTACACTTCATCACACAGTTGCCAAAAAATTTCAATCGGTTTATGGTTTTTTTCCAACAAAAACCTTATCACTGATTGCACCTCACAACTCGCAGGATTTTCAATTGCAGCACACATTTTAAATGTTTGCTGTGAAATAACGGGCAATGATACAAACCTCCCACTAGCACGACTAGATGCAGACTGAGCAGCGGACGCACAGACCAAAGATGGCCACGCTAGCTCCGCCCCTTCTTGCTACAGACAAAAACGTATTCTATTTTATGGATAGCCCTCGTACATTTTGTTAGATTGCTCTGCTTGTAGCATCTCAGAAGATCCTACAGCACGGAAACGGTTTTTCAAGGGTATCCTTGGGGAAACCTTTTCCTTTTGAGAAACCTGCGCCTTAAATTAAGAGGCAACTTAGCTTTTGAGCCAGTAAAGAATAATCTTGAGAGCAAAACCTATCTGGCATTTTGTTGGTTTCTTTCCTTTCTTGTCTATGGAGATTCTCAATCCTCCAGGTCATAGTTGTCCCAAAAGTGCTTTTCAAGAGGCACTGGTTTTTATTTCAAGACATTTCACTTCTTGTCCAAGAAGCTTCTCCTGAAGAGCTGAAGGAAAAGAGGTAGCGGCTTTAATAAGCTGCAGACATCGACCCTAATGCACGGAAGTGCCTTTGTATCCCAAGTGCTGGTGGTATAAACCCTGAACTGAAAAGAATGAAAGATCTTAAATCTAGTTATCCACTCTTCATTTTCACTTTGAAAAACCAGATGGAGACTGAGAACCAGAAAAGAGAATTCGTTTTGCTTTTTGCTTTTTTAAAGCAACAACTTTGGTGGCACTTCATTTTCTATCGTATGAAGTAATTACGGTCCCTGTCAGATCAAGAAGTGAATTTACAAGCTTAGGTAGACATGAAAAGTTAAAAAGGGGCTCTTGGAAATTACAAAGTGAGTAGCACAGAAATGAGATCTGTTCATTCCTTGCTGACAGATTGTCTCTTCCTATTTGAGAAGATGAAGTGGTTAGAAAGCACAAAGTTGGCATTCCAGGGGAGCTGGAAACAGAAGGCCTCTGGGTTTCCTAACCTGTCTCCTGAGTCTGTAGGGGAATGTATTTCTTTGTCATGGGCTTCACCTTTGAGGAGGGGCAAAAACAAACAAACAAAAGGATAGACAGACGGACATAGAGATGGATGGATGGATGGAAGAAAGGATGGATGGATGGATAGATATAGATAGATAGATAGATAGATAGATAGATAGATAGATGATAATAATGATGATGATGACAAATGATAGAAAGGTAGAATGAGAGATAGATAATGAGAGAGAGAAAGAGAGAGAGAAGAGAGAGAAGAGAGAGATGAGAACAGATTGAACAACCATTTGTCTAAAATAGTATGGTTTCCTGCTCCAGTAGGGGTTGGACTAAAAGACTTCCAAAGTCCCTTCCAACTCTGCTATTCTGTTAGTCAGACACATGGGTAATAAGGAGAGCAATAGAGGATCAGTGGGAAA